>JAODUJ010261842.1:0-15668 GCA_027564615.1 Psolus chitonoides
AAATTCCACAACCTCTCTCTGTATTTTGATGAAATCCTTCAATCTGATTGGCTAATGGGTGTCACATGATCGACTGTTATAATGAAATAACATGTCATGTGGTCTCAAACTTAGGATTACTCTGACAAAAGGAGAGAACAGAGACTGTGTTTCCACTAAACAATCGTTTGCGTACAAATTGACATGCTACTCATACTTACGTGGAGCGTCGACGTCAATGACTTTGAACAAAAACAGTTGGAGAGATCCGTTGTTTCTTTAAGTGTACTAAAGTCTTGTCCTTGAATGATTTGAATGAGTAAGTATATGGTTAAGTATTTTGACAACACACAGGCCTAAGTTGACAAGTGGCAAATCTTCAGTAACATTCAGTTCGACGATGGAGGAATGGTACCGGTAACCTTATTGAGTACGTCCTAACGCAGTTTGAGGGATAATAATTTTAATTTAGACTGCCACGCTACTTACGTAATGCAGTTTGACATTGGTGTCACCCTAACGCAACACACAGTAGTTCTCACTTGCAGAGTGGTATCATGTATCAGGTTACGATCATAATTATTGGTGTATTCAACTCCTCCAGCAAGATTCAAGGTTTCTAAATCGATGTAATTGACAGGCCAATTCACTAACGTACAAAGCCGAAGTAAGTGCTTTGGTAACATTACTAATGTCTGGAAGTTTTCATCTGTATGACTGCCTGCTGATACGGTTTTTCCTGTTTCAAATTCGGATCACAGTTTATTTAGTCAGTTATCTTCGCGAGAATGTAACAGTCATGACCGCATGACTCCTTGGTAGCGCAGCTCATTTTCAACTTTCGTTTGTTCTGCAAGGTTTCTCAGTACACTGTTTTGCATGATGTAGGACATGTCTTCCTCTATAGGAGCTTCTAGATCAGTCCTTCCGATCCCAAGCTGTGTCAATAATGTTACAAACTTTCAATGTTTTCATTAGGGAATCTTAATATCGAAGGCATGGTCGGCCTTCTTGACGGTGCTATCCTTCAAATGTCCATATAAAAGTGCCCTGGGTATGCGAGGATCATCATGCCCTGTCGAGCGTAACTGGCACCTCGTGCGTTTGGCCTCAATACCTTAAGTTCCTCAACGTTATATATAATATTTCAGTGTATGACGTGAAGTCCTGCCAGTGTGTTCCATAATGCGCCGCAGGCTTTTCATGCGAACGGAATCGTAACTGGTGAATGTGACACCAGTATAAAGTCCAAGTTTCGCATCCATAGAGTTATGAGGACACAACGACAGCATGTAAACGCCAATCTTGGTTTTCAACTTGATTCCCCGATCATCTCACAGCCTGTGTGACAGTGAGGCAAATGCAGAGTTTGCGTTATCTATCTGTCTATGCGCAGTGTGACTTCATTATCTCTCGTGTGACATCATAACATGATGCTCCCAAGGTAGCAGAATTGTTTGACGGACTTTAATTGAGTGTCATCAATTGTAACAACTGGGTTGATGTGTGGGTCCCGTGTGCAGGTTGGAAAAGTACCTCGGTTTTCTTCAGGCTGATTAGTGAGTCCAAACATTCTGGCAGCATTTGCGAATCTGTCGGTAATGCACTGTAGATCTTCCAGGCTGTGCGCAGACAGTGCCCAAAACAGCAAATCGGGAATTAGAAATTCCACAAGTGTGGTTCGTGCTGTGAATCGACGCAGGTTGAAATCATTCGGCTTGCCATCTGTACGAACTTGTAGGTATACTCCCAGATTGAGGTCGCTGAAAGCACAGCCAATATCACTACATTAACGTACAGTAATTACCGTGAAACTTACAGTAGTTAAAAAAATGCACAACTAAAGAACCAGATTAAAGCATAACGCAGTTGTACCAGTTCTGCGAAATAATTGGCCGAAATAAAAAATTCAACGCTTTTCTTTTGCCTATTACTTCTTAAATATTTTCGATATAGGATAAGAGCTAAAAATGAGGATGTGCTACCTTTCAAGGACGAATGAATGATTTATATCATTGACTCCAGATTTCTCAAAGGTATCAATGATTTTTAGCAGTTTAAACTTTCTAGCTTTCAGTTTTCACCCTCATTATCTTGCGAAATATGTCAGACACCACGCATGAAACAGCGGTACACCTGAAGGGGTACTTCCAACACTTAGGGTCAAATTACTCCAAAATGTTCTCCATAGGAGGAAGTCCCTAAAATTTAATTGGGGGTTTTCATGGCGTGATATCAGAGACTATAGTACTTCTTTCCGATGAGTAAGCTCAATGTTGTGGAGTATGAAACGAAGCATATCATGCATATATTGTGTAACCAGAAATCCAACAGGATTAGTGACTCCTTGATTGTAAAATGTCTGAAAGCCTGGTATGAAAATCACTAAGCATCGTCAACTTGAAACATGGTGTTCAGTGTTCAACCGTTGCTGACCAATATAGTCCCCGTACTCATCAGAAACTTGCACACAAAATTTGAACTGGATCTGACCAAGTATGGTTGATTTAGAGTGTTTACAAGGTCAATCTTTTACCGCTCTTGACCTCAGATGACCACTAACCTCTCCCAAAATAATGGGGATCATGTCTTCATTAGGGGGAACATATTTACCAAGTATGAACTTGATCCAACTAGGCATGGCGACTTAGCGTGTTTACAAGCAAAAAGTACCAAAATACCTAAAGTTCACAACATTTCTTTTTTGGACCAAAAATGAGCCATGAATTCCAGCAAAAATCAATAGGATCCTTGTACTCATGAGAAACATACACACCAAGTTTCAAGATGATCGAACTAAGCATGGTTCACGAAGAGTATTTACAAAGTTTTAGGATTTTGACCTCTTTTGACCTCTCCCAAAAACAATATAATTCATGCATTCATTATGGGGAACATATATACCAAGTATGAACTTGATCCAACCAGGCATGGTTGACTTAGCCTGTTTACAAGCGAAAATTTCTATTTTTGACCAAAATGGAACTCTGACCACTACAAAAATCAATAAGTTTCTTGTACTCATCATGACAAGTGGCAAATCTTCAGTAACATTCAGTTCGACGAGGGAGGAATGGTACCGGTAACCTTATTGAGTACGTCCTAACGCACTTTGAGGAATAATCATTTTAATTTAGACTGCCACGCTACTTACGTAATGCAGTTTGACATTGGTGTCACCCTAAAGTAACACACAGTAGTACGTAACAACCTTGCTCAGGCGCGACATCAAGGAAGCTTCAGGCCCCGGTGGTATTCCTCCAATCGTCCTTAAGAACTGTGCTCCGGACCTTGCGCCTATTCTTTACCGTTTCTCCATACTGCTTGGAAGTATGGTCCTGTGCCTAAGAAGGGTGAAAAATCCAACCCTTCTAATTTTAAGCCGATTGCCATCACTTCTGTACTTTCCAAGGTAATGGAAACCACATCAACAAGCATGTGTTGAATTTTCTGGAGTCGCACTCTTTAATTAATGACCATGACCACCAATATGGGTTTCGTCGTGGCCGGTCCACTGGTGACCTTCTCTCTTTCATTACCAATCCATGGTCTCAGGCCATTGATTTGTTTGGTGAAAGTAGGGTCGTTGCTCTTGACAGTGCCGAAGTCTTTGACCGTGTATGACATGCTGGCCTACTGCCAAACTTCCTTCTTTTGGGGTCAGTCCCAAGCTTAATTTGATCATGGACGAACAGTTTTATCACCAGCCCTTCTTTCTCTATTCGGGTTGATGTTCTTTCTAAGACCTTCTCTATCAATGCTGGTGTTCCCCAAGGTTGTGTTTTTTCCCCAACACTAGGCTCTACTTCCAATAGTATTCCCTCTTTTGCTGCTGACTCTACTCTCCAACAGTCGACCCAATGCAGTAGACCTAGGGCTGATCTTGCTATTGATCGAACCTTAGTTGCTAGCCAATTGAACGCTGATTTGGATTCCATCTTAGACTGGGGTTGTGATAACCTGGTCACGTTAAACCAAACCAAGACCCAGAATTTGCTTATTTCTTGTCGTCGGGATTCCAATGTGCCTATTTTCTCTATGGCTGATCAAATTCTCCCCCAAGCTCCTTCTCTCAATGTTCTCGATATGGAAATTTCTAGTAATTTGTCTTGGAATTCTCGCATTAGGACTATTGCCTCCGACGCCTCCAAAAAGTCGGGTTGTTTATTTCGTGCTGGAAAGTACTTTAACCCAACCCAGCTTCCTCTGCTTTACAAGGCCCAAATTTGCTCCCTAATGGAGTATGGTTGCCATATTTGGGGTGGTGCTTCGTTTTCTGCCCTTAGCGGCCTTGAAGGCCTTCAGGAAAAGGCTATTCGTCTCATCAATGATGACTCTCTCACTGCCACTGTTCAGGCTGTCTCGCCGTAGGTCAGTGTCCTCCCTCTCCATCGCTACTTTCGGTCAGTGCTTCTCTGAACTTCAGAGTGCTGTTCCGCCACTGCATCACGTGACCTGTAATACTCGTGCATCGTCTTCTGGTCACCGTTTTCGGTTGCGTATCCCTCCCCACCACACCGAAACCTATGCTCGCTCTTTCTTTCCTCGCACTTCGCGTACCCTGGAATATGCTCCCCCAGCATGTGTTCCCGCCCACTTTTATTCTTCAGCTTTTCAAATTTAGGAATAACAAGCTAGATATTTCTTCCTTTTTTAGCTCTTTGTGCATGGGGGCCTCACTTGTGTGTGGCAGCTATGGGTTCGCCCTTCCACATGACACTTTGTTAGAAAAGAAAAAGAAAAAAAAGCAACTTCAGTCGCATCCATAGCGCGTTCTCTCGGCAGAGATTATTTATGTCAGTTATGAAACTGGAGTTGAATTGTCGGAAACACCGTCGAAACATTCCAATATACTTCGAAAAGTAGCGATAGTACTGCATTCGTCGTAGTAGATTTCTAGGAGAAGGCTAGAAATCCTACGCGACAGGCCCTTCGTCGGAGGATTGGCCACAGTTGGGTTTTAACTGGTATTTTGTGAGTATAGTTCTACAACGGCATTACGAATCAAGCCTGTTTTTATAAATGATGTCATGCCTAACCTGTCGCAACTCGTGGTAAATCTATTTTATGAACTACGTCATATATATTAACGACATGTCTCAACTCTTTCGAATATACTGGAATCAGTCAACGAACGTCATCAAAGTTATTCAGGGCATAAAAGGGAGAGTTCTGTCAAGAGCGGTATTCAGTCTAACATTTTCTACCATAAAGTCAACATGAACGATTGACTTACTTTACCAGAAATCTCAGACGAGGTGTACGAAGTTGACTGGCGTGTTCGATACAGTCTAGACGACCAGAGTCCGTACTTTATCAACGTGGACACCAAAAAAAAATGGCTTCAACATAAATCATCTCATGTTAAAATTAGCCAATTGAAAAAAAAATAGGAATGACACTTGCTCGAAAAATAAAAAGGTCTGTAGGTGATTTCCTTCATTCCTCACGAACTCAAAGAAGGCGCACGATCAATCTCTCGTCGGCGAAGATGGTAGAACAAAATCTACCGAAAGAGTTGAAAGAAGCAGGCTGGTATATGAGGACTACCCTAAGCGGTAAACGGCCGTACTTTTATAATGTGAATACTCGACAGCTACGATGGGAACCACCGACCATTAAACCGACGATCAACAAGTCACTGGCGCTTGATAGAACATGTGAAGGAACACGTCGATACCACCTTGGAGATAAGCGCCACGTTGTTTTAGGGCGCTACCGTTGTGTACCGTATGTCAGTATACGTGATTATTATCGTTCACCGTCCACGTATGAACTCATATCGGGACAAACGGGGATCAACCCGAGGTCGAAGAGTGGAATTTGCTGTTTAAAATACAGAATATTATAGATAATTCCCTGAAATTTATCGAGCAACCACCGAAATCCGGCGAAAAATCGCAGCAAGCAGAGATGGACCGTTATGTTGCTCGTGCACATAACCACTTGGTTAGCCAACGCTACGACGTTGTGAATATTTTAGGGAATATTTCGAAGGGAAAACAAAGGATAAGCTGAAGGCCTGGAGGAAGGGGATCAATTGAAGAGTACCAGAGTGGCGTAAATTATTTGCTCAAATAAAAACCATAGACACAGCCTTGACTGACTTGACAGAAGGCCAAGGGCCTTGTTGTTCACACGAAAAAAAGACTGGGACAAACTCTAACAAGAGCACCAATGGTGCAGTAGCTCGAACCACACAAATTTATTCGACCTCGAATAACCCCTGATGACCTCCACTGACATTCACAATGTACGGCGCCTGATGTTGACTATATCTACCAAGTTTCACGTACTTCCAAAATTTGATCTCAATTGGCCCTTGCTGACCTCCAAATGACCTTCACATCACGAGGAACATTATGACCAACTATCAAGAACGTACTATGCTCGGTGAAGGAGAAGAAACATTTTGAAGGTTTGCAGATAATGGCTTGTACTGACCCCTAAATGACCTTTGACCTAAATTTCCTGACCGTCGATACTGGCCCAATGTCCAATGATCATTGTGTCTAAGTTTCATGAAAAAACATTGAAGCATGTGCACTACAGGGTCAATTGAACAATTGTGAACAAGGATAGAAATATAGATAGATAGATATATAGATACATAGATACATAGATAGAGTGATGGTAGCGGATCACAATAGCTCAACCAGCATAACTGATTTGTGCTAAAAACGGACCAACCTCATCAGTAAATGTGCAATTCGTGGTGGTAGACTAAGATTTCAAGTGTATTGTATGTACGGTGGTGGTGGTTACCATTAAGTGCAACATTCTTTTTATCGAGGTAGACGGCATTCAATAGATGGTTTGAAAAGTAATCACGCGTTATGGCGTATGTGTGTGCGTGTGTGTGTGTGTTTGTGTGTGTGTGATGGGTCACTTTCAAACACAAAGTCATTACGATAAAACCTCACTTGTTATTATGGATCCGAGGTTACAACACCCCTTTACTTGCGTTATGGCTGGTCCTACCCAGTGTGGGAAAACAGTTGTTTCACGCAATTATCAACTCACGCTTCGGCGTTAATACACAAACCTCCAGAAGTCATTCAATGGTTCTACGGGGAATACAAACCACTATAAAACAATCTTGCCGATAAGGTGGACGTCAATATTCAGTGTATCGAGGGTGTGCCAAACTCCTTTGCCGAATATTTGGACAAAACTAGACGGATTCTTATTATACTCGACGATTTGATCGCAGAGACGGCCAATGACAATTCATAGTAGTATTCATAACCTTTTCACAAAAGATAGCCATCTCAAAATCTCGTCGGTGATAGTAGTATCTCAAAATCTCTTTCACCAAGGTCGAGAAAGTCGCACTATCAGCCTGAAATTGCACTACCTCGTTCTATTTAAAAACCCTAGAGACGCATCTCAAATCTTCTACTTGGCCAGGCAAATGTTCCCAGAAAAGCCAAAGTATTCACAAGAGGCATACGAAGATGCAACGAGCCAGTTGTATGGGTGTCTCTTTATCGGTTTGAAAAGCAGCACGCCCGAAAATTTGCGACTGAGGGCTCAAATATTCCCGGGAGAAACTCATTACGTGTACGTCAAGAAGTAGATAAAAGCACCGCCGCTTTCTCGGACGTCTCACTGTATCACCATGCGGCGTTGGAGTGAACATCGCCCGTACCTACACGTGTTGGCAAAGGCTCTCTTAAACAACGACGAGATATCATACAAAAAGTTGATCCAAAGAGTTGATCGACTGCCTCAAAGGAGAAATCTGTACAAACACCGTAGAGGCGTAGATAGTTGCGTGCTCTGTCTAATAGACGAAGATCCATCCATTCCGAAATGAAGATTCTGCAACAGAAAGGCGGTTCTATATTGGCGGCGCTCTTACCTCCACTCATCGGTATCCTGACTAGCGTATTATTCGAATGAGATGGAGCATACCAAAATATCGTCATGGTATTTAGAGTGGTGATGGTTAATACATCTGTAATCGTAATTAGAAATGATGGTTAATATTGCTTAAAATGACAAACAAGAATGTGATGAAGGTTACTGTTGTTCATAAATAATAATAATAATAATAATGAAGACTTCTATAGCGCTGAAATCCACCAAACAAGGTGCTCGTGGCGCTGATACAGAAAGAACTTATCTATCACCGAAAAACCCACCAAACAACAATATAACAGATTTTCTTACTTAAAAGTCACAGTGAAAAGGTAATAGACTGTGGGCTCATCCTCGAAACCCTCATCCCCTTTTTTAAGACAAATATTTTCGAAAACCTTGTCCATGGAGGTTGTCTAGTAGTTGCCCGGTGGTGAGTGAACCATTGAGTGCGCTTTTCAAAATGACCGAAAAAATCCAATAAAATAGTGTGGAAGGCCTAAAAATCATAAATTATGTTATATATGGAGGTATATCTTGGTGGTGCTAGTTTGATAAGTCCCCTTTAACCTACTTGGATCTTATGTAGAGGTTAACACGTACATTGTTATATCCATAGACAGCCCTGCAAATCCACATTGACCTGTGTAATGTGGAGGATGAGTCTAGCCACCGGGTCATCCGCCTTCAATAGATGAATATATACACTATAGTATTTGTATATAAGTATGCTCCTTTTGCAGGCAGGAACTCGCAAAACACCCTTTTCAGGTTATCAACCGCAAGCTGACCGAGGTCTATAACATTCACATTTAACTTCCATGATTAGGAATTGTCAATTGGAATAACAACTCCGTAACTACACGACATGCATTGATCTTGGAGTGACTCGAACCGGGGTCCTCATGAATTTTTGTCACCGGCATTAACCATCGAGCTAACACTCCAAAATTTGTTAAACCAGTTCAAATTACTTATAAATACATGGCTACAAAACTGTCCCTTTCCACGAAACAACCCAAAAGATCGATAAAATCGTTGTCTCATTTGATTGCTTACCGAACACAATTACATCATTGTTCTTCAAGAATGTACAAGAATTGCAATTGTCAGTTTCAACCCTGCCAGTTACAAAACAAGCTGACTAACGATTATAATACCTTTTTGAACTTTTGGATCGTATTTCCTTTTGGGGGTGTTTGGTTCATTTGTCTGTCTATTATTGTTATTACTCAAGACTATCTGCCTCTTCCATGTCAAATACAATATCTGCCAAGTTCACAAATGCATGTCCTTCCTCTTCCTCCTCTTTGTTTTCTCCTTCCGATTCCTCTACCAATGCGTCAACCAGCTCCTGTGGCATGAGATCACCTTCAGTCCACATACAATTCAGCTGTTCATCTTATTTATCCAGCCATGGCCACCTGGTTGTGGATTACTCGGGTTCACTTGATCTGCCTGATACCAGATGAGTGCTTGATAATTCGCCCTTTCCACATGCATTTTCAGCGCATCTCTGCAAGGTAGAAGAAGACTCATATCTGCTCCATCATAGCTTGACAGCATCATCTCTGGTTTGACACTCAACCTTTCCAGAAAATGTTCATGTCGCAGGTCGTTGACATCAGTCACAGCTGACGTTCTACTATACAGACGGCATACAAAATCCTCTAAATGCTCATAGATGTGTTCTGCAATTATTTATCTCCCAAGGGTCAGGAACACATCCCGATATTCTTGATGCTGCTTGAGAATCTTCAAAGGGGTCAGCCTCCCCATACGGACAAATGCGCTAATTGTGTCACAACCACTGAAGGCATGCAGTGCGGGAAGTGCGTGGCACATATCAGCCCCACATCACTGATTACCCTGTGTACATCTACAAGGCGTCTCTTGTTACCATCATCGGTGTCAAATAGTACTATTTGCTTCAGGTGCTGTGTATGATGGAGCAGTAGTATGAACACGTCAGTTTCTGGGGATTTCACAATCATAGATTAACTTTCTTGTAAATGTGTGGCAATGTGATGATTGTCCATGTCCATGAGCCAGAACTGTGCTGTCTTGCCTAGCCCACCATGACAAATATTTTCCTTAAACTCAAGGTACGTGAAAGCAATGCCATGCGTTTCATTGGACAGTTCTTCAGAGACGATTGCTTTACATGGATACTCTGAAAGGCGGATGAGTATGTTTTTCACTTCTTCACCCATGGGAACCTTATTTGATGGGTCAATAGAGCCACTGGCTCATATTCCTGCTTCAACCAGAATCTCTTCAAAACCACTGCACCTTGTACTCTTTCCAAGAGCACACATGAATGCGCATATCAGGTGAAATCACCCATTCTGATTATAACATCTTTGAAGATATGTGGCCTCTCCCACACGAATGCGTATGCCTTCTTGGCGACAGCTAATTCGGAGATAACAATAGTGTACTGCTGGACTACTTCTCTTGGGATAGCTTCAGAATATGCTGTATTGTTGCATTTTCAGTGACTGGGGCAAATACAGGAGGTAGGTAATCGACAGTGGATTGTTGCTTGGCTTCTTCTGAGTATCCTCCCGTTAGGGACAACCACCCTTCCTACGATGGTGTGTTCTGTACAAGACCTTGTTGTAAGAGAGCCCTGCAGTATACCCACATCATGTCAGAAGCTTCGGCCTTTGTTTGAGATGGTGTATTTTTTTACCTCTGTGGTGGATACTATCAAGTTAGGCTCTGCCTTACTCTTTCTCTTTTCCATAATATACAGTCCTCAAGAGGCGTTTTAACGTACTGCGGTGATGTGTGTGCAAACCAGGTGAAGATATGTACAGTACAAGTGAACCAACTACAAGCTACTGTGCGCGTAAAAATAACTCAGACTGGCTGAGCGGAGCTGGATATTCTGCACGCCTTTTTAAGACTGGCAAGGGATGTGCAGTTGATGATATCCTGAGGCAGCTTATTTCACAATCCGATGATATCTGGAAGGAAGGACTTCTGGTAAGCCACTGTTCTGGTGAAGGGTATCAAGTACTACATGGTGTGATCTCTGAGAGCAAAAGTTGGTGTCAAAAAAGTATGAGGGACTTCAACGAGGTGATTCACGATACGAAACATCATCACCACTTAACCTTGTACACGACGTTCTTGTAAGGTTGGCCCTTGAATCTATCATAACAGTAACACTACTAGTTGGTCGAGCTTGGCTAAATGTCCTGTGGTTTGAATGTTATAGACCGATCTGTTGATCTCGGCTGAGGGGCAAGGTTATTGGATGATGTTCCACCATCACTTGCCATGCCCAAAGCTTCTCGAATGACATCTCCATGGGCTGTATGTGTTGTACCAGATCCAGATGCCGTCTCTTCCTGAAGATTGAAATTGTCCCAGCAAAGATGCGTGACAATGTTTGCCTCAAGACGAACTTTAGCTGTCTCGAGCTCGAGCTGTCTGGAGTAAGAGGCACAGTGACCAAAGCGATTGATCAAGGTGATAACTTCTGCACTGCCCGTGAGGTGCCGTAAAGTCATTCCGAGAAGCAGATGCTTTATCAGTGCCCATCACCCTCATGTAATAGCTTGGCTAAGGTCTTGGAAAATGGAGGATGCAAGCCTCCTCTTCTTTAGAGATGATTCTTCTGGTCTCCAGCCTATTAGATGAAGGATGAAATTGAGAAGACATGAAGGAGGTTCAATGGCATGACTCATTAGGAAATTTGCCGGTGGCGGCCATGGCATTTCACCACATTCATTGTGACCAGCTTGCACTGTCCTACGCAGTATAAGTGCTGCTTCTTATAATGTCTTGTAAGCAGCGCCCTCAATTTTGAACTCATGGTACCTTCGTATGAATGTTTTTTACTTAGTTTCAGTTTATCACCATGAATAATGATCTCAAATCTACTCAACTGTATCTCTTGAGTGACTATTTTAACCATTATATATGTATTTCACTCGATTTTGGCAGCCATTTTGAGGGGGGGGGGGGTAGCCCACAGTGTATAAGCTTGAGGGTTACCCTTGAACTGAGTTCATGTACTTGCAAACTTGACACGAGTCTAAAGTTTGTTCCAAAGACGTGGGGCAGCCCTATGAATGGATCTGTCTCCCCAAGAACGATTTGAAAATGGCTCCACGAGACAACTCTGGTTACCTGAACAGAGTCTACGAGAAGTGATATATGATTCAATAAGATCATCAATATACCCAGGAGCTCTGTTCATTAGTAATTAAACATAAATAACAGTATTGTATAGTCAAATTCTCAGACTCACTCGAAGCCAATGCAGTTCTTGTAGAATCGGTGTAATACGACATGACTTTTTGAAAGAGTAGTGACACGAGCAGCTGAGTTATAATGCGTTGAAGGCGATCAATTTGTTGTTTAAGAAAACTGAACAGAAGTGCGTTTCCCATATCCCATGATAATAAACGAGAAAGACAAAACAAATTTGGTTTGTTGTTTTTATCGAGAAATAAAGGATAGAGAGCTATATACATTCATAGATTTTTTATTTCATAAACTTTGGAATCGTAATCGACTTCACCCAACCACCTCGACATATTGTACTTGTCAATATAACGGCGCGCGTCACTTTCCACAAGCGCTAAAGCTTCTTCGGCCAGTTGCGGCCATTTCCCCCATATCGCTTTTAGATGCTCCATGATACTCTTCAAGGTGTTCTGATCGGCAGTGCCCTTCAAATAGTCTTGCGCAGCGTTGATGACCCAACTGTCCTGAATGAGGTGTGGAATGTCCTCAAAGTAAACCGCATTTATATTGTCAATATCCCCAAAGTTCAGCCAATCGTGGTCTAGTTACGACGGCCAATCAAATTTGCATCCTTCGCAGTTTCTCTTTACCCAACGATAGATCACCTTGTCCAACATCGAGACAAATATATATCGCAGCAATGACTTTGCGTCTTTATCACTGCGGCGTCAGGCTCTGTAATGTTACAAAAATAAGTTATTGACGGCTTCATCTATGAGTTTACCTTTTGGGTACAATCGATCCCACTCCTCCTCTCTTAGAGTAAGCCCCTTCTTCCTAGTCACGAGTTTATCCCTGTCTACCCCACCCTCCCCCGTAATATTCTCGGATGTTGATGTTGGGTTTGCCTCTGAAACGTGTAACGACGACGTGACCCTAACTCCCAACGAGAAGCGTATCTCATCGAGCAATGTTTGGTGCGGTTTTTCAGCGAGTGGAGTGATTTGCGATGGTTCGGGAGTGGTCGTTTTTTGTAGCGCTTCTTCGTCTGACTGTGTGATAATTGGCGATTCAGGAGATTACTGATGGCGGATTCGTCGATTAGCAGTGGTAATTCTTCAGTTCCCGGTATAGGGTTTGGTAGTTCAGCAGCGGCGTTGATGCTGCCGAGTCTTACGAGTCCTTAACGTGCTGCATGTCCCAAGCCACTTGTTTGGTGTGCACGTTGATGAAGTACGGTTTCCGACCCCTGTGACTGTAAGAAACACGCCAGCCAGCTTCGTACACTTCGTCTAAGATTTCGGGTAAAGTAAGCGAATCGTCGACTTCGATTCTATAGTGGTAGCTGTTAGACTGAAAACCGCTCCTGACAAAACTCTCCCTTTTATGCCCTTGTCCAGAAATAGCTTCGATGACGTTGTCAGACAAGTCAGACAAGTTTGTAGACTGATTCTAGTATATTCGGACGAATAGAGACATGTCGTTAATAGATATGACGTAGTTCTTTAAATATATTTACCACGAGTTGCAATATGTTGGGCCTGACGTTGTTTCTAAAATTAGATATGACGTAGTTCTTACGTCACTACACGCAACCGTTGAATATTACAGCTAAGGTCACCAAACTTCCGACAAAAAAGGAACACTTACCTAAAGAAGCCCCGCAAGATGTCAATGCAGTGCTCATATTCTGATGGTGGGAAGACGAGAGAGTTTTAAACAGGGTACTGTAGGTGGTATGCAGTAATAAACCGCATGAGACACCGAGAATGAACCCAAAGAAGATCAAGATTCCGACGAAACTAGACATGAATGCCGTTACAAGGTAACAAGCCGACGCCAGGACAGCACCCAAAACTGCTGTCGTACGGTATCCGAGGTTCTGTACAAGGATTACAGCTAAAGGACTGCCGAGGTAGCTACCGGACCAGGCTACGGAACCGATCCATCCTAAGAAGGAAAGAACAAAAACTTTGGAATTCTCGAAATATAATCATACTTTTAAAATGACGTTAGTAAACTCTATAAACATGATACTGTTTATATACCAAAAATACAGATACTATACAAACAATGCTTATTCGGCTCATCCAGTCAATGGTAAGTTTACCCTGCTCGAGTTACACTAGATGTCGAACCATAGGCGTAGCAAGGTTTTCGAACCTGAGAGGCGGAAATTTGTGCCGGTAGGTATGTACAATGACAGAGCAAGAACATTTCGAAGGTACTGAGTGCCAAGCGGAAACAACTTTTGTTTGTCCTGTATAATTCTCCTGTTCTAAACCACACATTTTGCATAATTGACACCACGACAAATAAAAATGATACTAATGCGCAGAGCGCGCGAAAAATTTGGCAAATCAAAATACTAAGATACAAAATGGTGCAATCATTTACAATTTTGCAAGTATTATAACCACCTAAAATTATCACATTTTGTAACCAGCAAATTATCGATGTCCAAACGCCTCCGGGTTTGGACCTGTGGGGGCTGGCGCACTTTGCCCCTACGTTCCCTACGCATATGCGTTGAACACTATTATAGTGCATACATACACCGACCAACACCAATTAACCACCGCTTTCCTGCCAGCCCGTCTATCAATCGTCATATCACCCGATTTCCAATTGTATAGGAATAATTCATTCGGATATTATTTTTTTTACAATACATGAACATTGAACAGAGCGATGTGCAGCGTATAGTCCACAAGCTTATGTATAATATTTAGGTTTGGATTTTTTTTGGCTACATTAGTGGAACCATTTTATTTATCCTTACACCCTATACAACAAGAATTTAGTTGATACCAATTTTTCTACAACGTCTATCGCCGCTATCTTGATCTATCTATCAAAATGGCCACCATTTTCCACATAATTTACATATCTGTATACGTAAAGCACATAAAAAGGCACTGCTTTTATTTCGCGCATAGCACCTACTGTTCTTCACAATAAGGTTGTTGGTACAAGAACAGATTACTATTCAGTCAGGACTCGGAAAAAGTGTTTTCATATTTCAAAATGGCCGCTATGGGTTATCAAAATGGTTTGTATGGCTTAAAATGTATTTACTTACTAGTTGCACTGATAGAAGACAATTGTTTTGAATAGTCATTTAGCAAATATTATTTATTTTATAATTTTTATGTTTCATATCACCTGCATAACCATATTGCACATGATCATTGCAAACGATGTATTGCGTCGTCGTTATTCAACCTTAAGTTGAAACGTAGAGAGCATACTCTTTAACATGCTCCTCCCCAGGCAGGCGATGTATGTGCTCTATACATTTGAACTGGCGGATCTTGACGCTCTCAATGAGTGGTGCTGTTCCAGACATATTGTCGTATGACGACATGACCACCCTAACTCACAACCTTTCAGTCCGATTTGTTTCCGAACCCTCTTCTAGCCCTTTTAGTTCTCCGTCTAATGCTTCAAATGCGTGTTAGCTCTGTACGTCAATGCTTCAAATGAGTGTTACCCTACATATTACGTGACTTCGTTAATGTGTTATCAACACATCTGATATCGTTCATTACAGAAAGATTCGAGTATTTCGATATCTCCCGTCAACATGTCGTGATAAAGGACAAACTTATCTACCGTCCTCC
>JAODUJ010261843.1:0-10241 GCA_027564615.1 Psolus chitonoides
AATCCATAGGATAACCAACGGTCAGCTGATCATGATGGACCAATCACATTCGAGAATTATTACCAAGTATGAATGAAGATGTAATAAACACATGATCTACAAAAAACATCCATCGTGCTCATTATTCAATGTAGCAACCTACCTGTAAGATATCTAAGAACTTCTCTGTCGGCGTAGAACCTAGTCCAAACTGTTCCTTCAGGATGGCAGAGATGCTGATGTAGAATGCTGTCTTTATTTTCTGAATTGCTTCAATGCTGTCTGGCCACTTACCACTGTCCTCAAGGTGACAGACAACTAAAGATATGGAAATGAAAAAATAGTTTAGTGCTCTGGAGGCCACCCTGGGAGCAATGGAGAGGGTGGGTGGGTTGCTTCAGGAGAGAATAGGCAGGTAGGGGCTGGGGGAGTGTGGTATATAGGAGAAAAGTGGCAGGAAGGGGCAGTTGATATGAGACACAGCAGACAGGGAATGTTATACTTTGAACAAGCATTCAGGTCCTCCACGTGACCGACACCTGAACATGAAAATTCATATTTTATTCCTCTTGAAACTGCAGTACTGCATGCATCCATTCTCAAAAATAAAAAAGTTTGGATATTTGGAGCTGATGTGGGTAATGTGCACCCCTCCCTGGGACGTGAAACGCATTTCATGGCGGGAACTGGACTCCCTATCAACAATTTCTGGCTAAAGCCCTGGTAGGAACAGATATGGGTGGGTGAAAGGGAGGAATATTGGTTCAGATTTTTAGGCCAAGATCAACTAGAATGATGGAATTGTCAATGGGTCACATGCTTTAATGTATTATTTAATGAATGTAACCAAAATGAAAGTTTATTATTCATTACCAATGCATGCTATCGAATGCTAAAGTTGTAAAATAGCACCAAGGGTGCAGAATAGGTCGTCCGTTTAGATTGGTAAACATCCTGAAGTAATGTGATATCTGAACTTGACCTCAGATGACCTTTGATCTCGATAACATATGAAGGTAGTAAGGTACCCACGTTGCATCCATTATCCAAGTTTGGTTGTAATTGGAAATGATCCCAATTTTCAAGTTATATTATACACTGATATCAGATGACCTTTAACCTTGGTATGTGACCATTGACCTCACCAACATATGAAGATACCTATTTTGCATCTATGATCCAAGTTTGGGTGTAATTGGACTTCAACTTCTAAAATGAGACCAATTTTCAGGTTATTTTATAAGTTGACATCAGATGGCCTTAGACCTTGGTATGCGACCTTTGACCACACTAACATATGAAGGTACCCATGCTGCAGCTATGACCCAAGTTTGGTTGCAATCGGTCCTTGCCTGGAAGAGATATGGACAAAACAAAAAGTGTATACCAAAAGTTGTAAATTGACATCAGACGACCTTTGACCTTGGTATGCGACCTTTGACCACACTAACATATGAAGGTACGCATGCTGCATCTATGACCCAAGTGTGGTTGCAATCGGTCCTTGCCTGGAAGAGATATGGACAAAACAAAAAGTGTATACCAAAGGTGGTAAATTGACACCAGATGACCTTTGACCTTGGTATGCGACCTTTGACCTCACTAACATATGGAGGTGCTGCATCTATGACTCAAGTTAGGTTGCAATCGGTCCTTGCCTGGAAGAGATATAGACAAAACAAAAAGTGTATCCCAAAAGTTTGACACATGCCCTGACAGACACACAAAGGATGCAGCCATAGGTCTCTCTCCTACGGACATGCTAAAAAGAAAATAACCAGTTGAAAAAACGAAAAACATCTATCCAGAACCGAAGAACAAATACACCCAACTTTTTCCATTCGCATGGCCAGCTAGCCTGAACGAACACTCAGTAACGAATATTGATAAGGTACTGCGACCAAAACTTGATTAAAACCAGCAGTTCGCGACTCCACAGAAAGGAAATATCTATGCTGCACTGTGATTGGTTGTCTGGAGAAGGTTGCTTTATTTCAAACATACCTGAGGAAATTCGATTACCGGAGAGCCAGGCGGCCGCAAAGATTTAACATTTTTGTTTTGCCCATAACTCATGAATAGAGGTGATAGAGGAGTGAAATTTTCGTTGTGTTACTTTTCGAAGATGACTCAGCGATTGATCTAATTGAATTCTTGATAGGTTTCACATTTCAGCAGAATAAACTCTGAATACCGGTTTAAGGAGGACAAACTGTTACCCGTCTAGCATGACATTTCTCTATTTCCATACTCCACCAAAATCCTGCAGAGATGAGCATGACGCAATAATCAGGGGTTGGATCAAAACTCACAATCCCTTAAATCAAAGTCCTGAGCATCACCAGAATGACAAGAATATGATAAGTATTATAACCAGCAGGCCAGAAAAGGTGGTGTCTGTTGAAAATAATTGACTGCTTCTAACTGTCACACAAGATACGCAATTTTCAAATTCCTATCTCCTCCATTGACCTCAGATGATAATGATAATGTAGTTTTAGGTCTTGTATTAACGGGTTAGCAATATCACACGACCGTACATTTTCACCCCTGTTCATAGGTAACTTGACGAACTCACATGAAGGTGCACATTTCAGACTGTTGCTGCCGACACACTATCCAGTGAGTCACTTTATTGTATCCCCTGGGGACTTCCCTATAGGAGCAGCCACAATATGTCGCAACGCTACATGTACAAGTCACCTCGCCGGTCACCAATTAGCACCTGGGTGAAGAGGAGCAGTGGAGGTAAAGTGCCTTGCCCAGGGACACATCGGAAAAGCTGAGTGGTCCTGAGAGGGATCGAACTCACAACCTTTCAATCTGTAGTCCGGAGCGCTACCGACTGAGCTATCCACGCAGATGACCACTGGGGTGGTTGACCAATACTATAGGGATAATAAAGATTGACTAAATTCAAGTACTGAGGAAGCATGCATGGTCTAGTGGACAAGGCTCAGGTTTTGTGATTCAATGAATGAGGGTTTTGAGCCATTGCTAGATGGTTATATGTGCCCCAGGGAAAGACATAGGGACACCCCATAGAAATGCTACCACAAACAAGCACAATCGATATAATTACTAGAGCTCATATGATCACCAGACATTGGATCGGTCGATATTTTGTTCTATCGGCAAAATATCAGATCGACAGAAACAAAATCTGTATTCACCAATGTTTACCGATGTTGAAAAAGAAAGTTGGAGATCATTCTGTGCGAGAATATTTTGTCATTTGTCTCATTATTTATGGTATTGTACATCGGAATCAAAGCTAACGAGCCGCTGTTCACAGGCTGGTGTTCGTAATTGGCAAAAGAAACGCCTTCGATATTTTTCGAAAAGAGATTTTCGCAGGCCATATGGTGTATAATGGTAATTAGTACATGCAGAATTTCTTTGCCAATGCAATTACTGGACATTCTGTCAGTGCACACGAAGTCCCAAAGTAGGTTCGTCCACAATATTTTTTTCAATTTTAACTGAATCGCAACCAAAAATTGGATCGGTCAGACATCCCATTGGATCGGCAAGCAAAAGTCATTTCGACTGAGCTCTAATAATTACAAGTTATCTACCAGGTACCCATTTATCACCCAGGTGGAGAGGTAATTAATAAAGAAATACTTCTTCGTCTGCAGTAACCATGGAAACACGACATGCGCTTTGCAGATATGTGTCTACAGGCCCGTCAGATGGGGAGGTGCGTTGGGTGCGATCGCAACCCTCTAAAAGAAAAATCCGAAAAAATCCACGGAGAAATCAATGTCGTTTCTGGTTTTTTTAAGCAAAATTTCAAATCTAGGTGTGGACTAGCAAGGCCTGGGAAGTGTCATTTCCGGCAATCTAGGAGATATTTTGAGCTAGAATTTTCTTTGTACGCTCCGTGCCAGCCGATGGTGGCTCTCCACCATCCATTGGGAAAAGTGTCTGGTGGGCATGGTCTACTGGCTCCGACCGTCCATAGCAGGCACAGTATAACCCTATAGACCACGCCTGGGTCGCATGCGACTCTATCTCTTCCCTGGCCACGACAAGCTCGAAACTGCAAGTAGCTAAAGAAAATATCTAGCATGTGGATGAAGGGGTGCTGAGGCGTGAAGCTACTGGAATGTTGCGAACAATGGGGGCTGTCTTAAGGGCCTCAGCCACTGTTGCCCAATGACAGCCATGGGTTATAGAGTTAAGATAAAGGGCCTTGTCTGAGGACACAATGTGATCAAGATTGAACCCTTGATCGTTGAATCACAAGAATTGAGCCTCAACCATGAAGCCACCATGCTCTCTGCAACCTGCTTCCAGAGTATAAATACCTGTTTATTTATCCTACAATCAGAATAATAGGTTTCTTGGGTTGAATAGATGCTAGCTGAGTTCTCAACATTTGTCTTGACTTCATTAAATTTAACATTACAAAGTGAAAAATTGTCCGTAGGCTTGAAAATCAACTTCGCTCCCCTGGGAATCAAACCGCAGGCCTCTCGCTTTATATGTGAATGCCCTTTCAATTAGGCCATGAGGCCAGCTAGGGGTCTCGACTCACAACTACCATTCACTGATTAGAATTGGACATGTATCACATGTGAGTCAATTTACAAATATTTTTGAGTTATGTTGACCCCAAATGACCTTACAATTAATTTCAACAGGAACAATATGATTCTTATTCTACAAAACAAACACGACCCTCCTAGATATTTGTCTGGTCAAGTTGATGTGCAAGGGTTTCCAGTGTCTGAACTCTGTTGACCCCAAATGACTGTTAATTTACTCATCAATCTAGGCACTTTAAATATTTGATTCCAATAATTGTAGTAACATTTGGGACTCATTTTTATACTCTTGGTAATGCTACCTGTGAACTTATGAATAGACACTAATGTCAACACCTCAAGCCCCTTTCACACTTTCCAGAATCGCGCAACGGTTTGGAACGATCCCTAGCACAAGGCGAAAGGCGATGATGAGTGACCGTGGAAATGTGCTCTGATCGATGGTGAAACACAGAATCATTGAAAGATATAGTGATGCTCGCCAATATATAGGCAAGCATCACCACGTGAACCAAGCGTTGGGCTCCCCGATTCTTAGCAATCGGTACCAAGCTGTACCAACACGTCACGACACATACCAACCCGTAGCATGCCCTATCCACCCGTACCAAGCCATGTGGATACGTACCAACACTTGGTGGACCCTTTCCTATACGTACCAACCCGTGACGGATACGTAACAACCCGTCGTGGATCCGTCACCAATCACGTGATCACGGCTTACTAGGGAAGCACTTAGGATACACTACGGGTTGCTACATATCGTCTACGAGTTGCTATGGTTCTTCTACGTTTTTTTATCCGTGGTCGGAATCGAAAAAGTTCTGAACATGTCCAAAACTTTTTCACGGATTGAAAGGCCATTACGGATCGGTACGGAACATCCCGGATCATGCCGTATTGGACCACGGATCATGCCGGTTGCGCGTCCGTAGCCCCGATTCGGAAAGACCCAGCGTGCAATCCAGAAAAGTGTGAAAGGGGCTTCACTCAGTAAACATTTGAAGCAAACACTTACCAAATGCCTCCATCAAATTCGGGAGGACATGCTCATGAAAGTAACACTCTCGCTGCCTGAAGTAGATGTTCTTCATTTCTGGGGTTAAATCTTTGAACAGCTGATCCTCTTTGGTGAACTTGGGCCATGTCGGGAGTGATATGGCATCTTTTTCACCTTCTGCTGTGTTAGGATCCCTGTTAGAAGAAGAACAGGTATTGTAGATGTCATCAAAGAAGTTGTGTTGCTCATAGTCAAATGTCCTCATTGTGTACTTTGGTGAAATAGGCTACATGCATCAGTATTCCTTGGTTAGTATGTGCTTTGGCCACATCAGGAGTGATATGGCAATTTCTTTACCTTCCGTGGTTTGGAGATCCCTGTTGGAAGAAAGGCGGCATTTATTGTGGATGTCATTTAAGATGCTTTGTTATTCTCAGTCAAATGTCCTCACTTTAGTAAACTTCAGCTACATTAGTATGTATTTTGGCCACATTGGGAGTGATATGGCCATCCTCTTTACCTTCTGCTGGGTTGGGATCCCTGTTAGATGAAAGTGCATTTAACATGTACTGTGGATATCATTGAAGAAGCTTTGTTGTTCTTAGTCAAGTGTCCTCACTGTGTACTCCGGTAAACTTTAGCTGCATCAGTTTTTTCTTGCTACTTTGGCCACATTGAGAATGATATGACAACCTCCTTGGCATCTTCATTTTCTAATACGCTTGAATTCCTGGTGATATGACATCCTCTTTACCTTCTGCTGTGTTGGAATATCTGTTGAAAGAAAGAGTATTCAACATGTACTGTACATGTCATCAAAGAAGCTTCGTCATTCTTATTCAAATGTCCTTGTTTCCTACTTTGGTAAACTTTAGCTACATCAGTATTCCTTGCCCAGTATGTACTTTGACCACATTAGGGGTGATATGACATCCTCTTCACCTTCTGTTGTGTTGGGATACCTGTTAGAAGAAAGAGCATTCAACATGCACTGTGGATATCATTGAAGAAGCTTTGTTGTTCTAAGTCAACTTTCCGTGTTGTCTTTTTGTCTACTTTAGCTACATCAGTATTACATGATCAGTATGTACTTTTACCGCATTGGGAGTGATAGGGCCATCCTCTTCACCTTCTGCTGTGTTAGGATTCCCCTCAGAAGAAAGTGCATTTGACATGTAATGTGGATGTCATCAGAGAAGCTTTGCTATTCTTAGTCAAATGTCCTGGTTGTGTACTTTGGTAAACTTTAGCTACATTAGTATGCCTTGGTCAGTATGTATGTACTTCAGCCACATCTTGAGGAATGATATGGCATCATTTCCAGTTGCTGCTGTGTTGGGATTCCTGTTAGAAGAAAGAGCAGTTAATATGTACTTTAGATGTCATGGAAGTGGCTTTATTGTTTTTAATCGAATGTCCTTGTAGTGTACTTGGTTAAACTTTAGCTACATCCAGTATTCCTTGCTCAGTACAGTATGTACTTTGGTCACATCGGGGGGTGATATGGTATCCTCTTTCCCTTCTATTGGAAGAAAGAGCATTTCACATGTACTACATATGTCATTGGAGAAGCTTCTTTGTTCTTAGTCAAATGTCCTCATTGTGTACTTTGGTAAACTTCAGTTACAACAGTATTCTTCACTCGATATGAACTTTGGCCACATTGTGAGTGATATGGCATCTTCTTAATTTTTTACTGCATTTAAATTCCTGTTGGCCATATCAGGGGATGATATGACACCTTCTTTAACCTTCTGCTGTGTTGGGTTTACTGTTGGAAGAAAGAGCATTCAATATGTACTGTAGATGTCATCAAAGAAGCTTTGTTGTTTTTAGGCGAATGTCTTTGTAGTGTACTTGGTTAAACTTTAGATACATCGAGTATTCCTTGCTCAGTACAGTATGTACTTTGGTCACATCGGGGGTGATATGGTATCCTCTTTCCCTTCTATTGGAAAAAGAGCATTTAACATTTACTGTAGATGTCATTGGAGATGCTTCGTTGTTCTTAGTCAAATGTCCTCATTGTGTACTTTGGTAAACTTCAGTTACATCAGTATTCCTTACTCAACATGTACTTTGGCCACATTGTAAGTGATATGGCATCTTCTTAATTTTCTACTGCACTTGAATTCCTGTTGGCCATATCGGGGATGATATGACACCCTCTCAACCTTCTGCTGTGTTGGGTTTAGTAAAATGTCCTCATTGTGTACTTTGGTAAACTTTAGCTACATAGTATTCCTTGCTCAGTATGTCCTTTTGCCACATCGGGGGTGATATGGTATCTTCTTCCCCTTCTGCTGTTGTAAGAAAGTCACTGATGATGATTTGTTGCTGAAAGAACGTGCATTTAACATGTGCTGTAGATAATGGGTATTCAAACTTCTTTCTTGGCGCCCCAAATTTTCACTTTGGTCACCTTGGCAACCCTATTGTAGCAGGCTTTTGGGATGGGAGGGGAGTGGGACACCTATCGGCTGTAACAATTTTTATGTCAATAGGACTACTAAGATGCCAAAATTGTGACATTTTTTTACAAGATTTACAGCAATTTGTATAAATTTCCAACTCTTGGAGGGCTGGATCTGCCACTGCATCCTTCTGTTTAACTGTATAATAAGACATCTCTTACACTATGCTTTGATCCAAGTGTTGGTAAATGCCGGATCCAAGCCCAATCCTCTGTATCCTGACAACATCAGCATTTGTTTCTCTTCGAAATGTTTTGCTGACCATCCCCCAAAAATACACTGAAGAGGGTTATGCTCCTATAGTTTAGATAACACTGTTGCAGATGTTATTGACGAAACTTGTCTGCATCCACCCTGCACTTTGTAAACTGTGGATTCGAGTGCAAACTGGGATACTTCTGCTGAACTTCGGGTTCGAGTGCCAGCTGGGCTGCTTACGCTGCTTCAGTCAACGCAGCTGAGAAATGCTGTAACAACTGGGGAATGGGAGGCAGCAAGAAATAGGTCTGTCCACCCTACCTCGCTATATGCCCAGGCCTCCAAACAACTTTGAGCCTTACCCCACGGCCAGGGTCCAGGGCCCACCCAAGCACCCTGGAAGCTCAGCGGTTCTAGATGCTCTCCAGTGCAATTCGAGCCTTATTTTAGGGCACTTTGCACAATTTTTGAGACAAATTTTCTTGGAAATATATACCCAAAACTTCCCTAAAATGCTGATATATCTTCAGAATTGTTTAATATTGTATTGAGCCTGGGAGTGGGAGAAGTTTCTTTAGGATTCAATTGCTTTCACCATCATTTCACCATCATGATGGGATGCAGTACTATAGTGGTATTGTAGTTATTGAACCTGTTAGAGGCCCATTCCCCCCCCTATTATTTTCTGTGACTTCCAACATTTTTCCGGGAGCGGCGCTCCCACACTCCTGGGTATTTTGTAGCCCTGGCTAAGCCATTGGCCTAGACAAGCTGTTTCTGTAACAGACATCTCTGATGCTCCGTCAAGAGTATGGGACCCACCTTCACCTTAGGGTAGTATCTCACTGGGCCGCGACTAGTTGGAGACACAAATTTGCGAGAAAATATGTGATTTAGCGACAATTTTCCACTTGGAATCACACTGAATTGGTGTTGCACGAATTTGGGCCAAAATTTGCCAGGAGTTCACTTACATGTCGCCCGAATGTTGTGCGACATTCACACCCAGAATGTCAGATTCTCATTTTTGTCTCCAATCAGTCACAATTTAGTATCATAGGTCGCCAACACCTCACACCAAGGGCGGATCCCCCCCCTTACAGCATTTTTGTTTACATACAAAAGTATGAAAAACACATTGAAATCATACAAAATATCAAACATCAACTTCATTCGCCCCCCCTTACAGAAATTTCTGGATCCGTCCATGCCTCACACAAGGTTGTCTCACATTCCTCGCACTCTTTGACTCACGGAAACTAAATTGAGAAGGGTTCGAGATGGATACGAGACACCCGCGACGACTCTGTGACTATTTTGAGGGAAAATTTGTCGCAGCGACACGAGAGCGATTCCCTGCAACTCGCGCGAGAAATTGAGAACCCCTGCGAACGTTTCGAGACATTTTGGAAACAACCTCGCAAATGCCGTTTGCAATTTGTCGCCAACAGTTGCAGCCCGGTGAGATACTAGCTTAACCTTCACATGTTTATTAACCTTTTGTTATTTTCATATATTTGACACACTAGTTTTTTATTAAATGGCATGATATATTACCTCCCAGAAATGCAATGTGGGCCAATGCCTACCTCTGCATATTTCAGTTCCATCGAGCAGGGTTCAAAATTTGCTTGACCCGCTCGCCAATGGGTAAAATCGGGGCGGGCGAGTTAAACCCCTTGGCTTTGTAGTCCGCCAGGCGAGTGAGGGGTCTTAACGTTCTGTCAGTTTTACAACTTTAAGGCGACACATTCTTGCCCGTGCGGCGACGGGGTTTCATGTGTGGGCTTGTGTGTCTTCCTGTGACCTTGTTCTTTTTTTTGTTTACAAGAGTAGCTCTCGGCATTCCAGGACTGCTCTGGGGCATTTATTACATTTGTTGTCATGCTGTGTGATGGCTTCGATGTGTTCAGTGTTTTTTTAGCACATCCCCGTTCGCTTTCTGCCACTTTTCCGTGCCTCTCTGTCTGCTGTCGTCTCTCCCCCCCCCCACCCCCCACCCACCCCCCCTCCGTGTTGGGCCTCCGGTTCATGCTG
>JAODUJ010261954.1:0-10241 GCA_027564615.1 Psolus chitonoides
AGCAGCAAAGTGCACACACACACACGCACACACACACACTCCATAGTGATCACTAAGTCTCCCTCTGAACATAGTTCAGGCGAGACAAAAACTACTAACCATATATGGTATGGAGATGACCATATATGTAAACTAACAGCGAACTAACAGTTTACCAAAACACGGCCATTATGTTTCAAAATAAAGATCAGAAGGCAGGGTTATTTTGAGTTATCTATCACATAACAGTAGTATTGTTTGGATTAAATGAGATGACAATTTGGTAACCCCAAAACTCACTCAGCTCTTTTAAATTTCCCCTGATTTGGCTGTGAAATACAAATTGGCAGAAATTTGGCCATACTACAATTGAACAAAATACATGTGAAATACCACCAAATAATTATTATTTCTCATATTTTTTATTTTGTCCCACCAATCTCCCCCCTCCCCCCAGCCACAACAATAGAGGCATCCAGGTGTTCATTAATAGACCCAGGCAAAGGAGATACAGTGTATTTATATCCTACCTGCTCTGGTGTGGTTGAGTGACTGGAAAAGACACCCAGGTGTTTGTCAATAGGAACAGGCAAAGGAGATACAGCACTGATGTCTTCAATGACCCACCACATTCTCCCCACCCTCACAGCATACACACATGTATATATCCTACCTTCTCTGGTGGGGTTGAGTGACTGGCAAAGATACCAAGGTGTTTGTCAATAGAAACAGGCAAAAGAGACACAGCACTAATGTCTTCAGTTACCCACCACATCCCCCACCCTCACTGCATACCTGTATATGTCCTACCTGCTCTGGTGGGGTTCAGTGACTGGCAAATACACCAAGGTGTTTGTCAATAGAAACAGGCAAAGGAGATACAGCACTAATGTCTTTAGTGCCCCACCACATCCAACCTACCCATTACTCTCCACAGTCCACACCCAACTGGATGTGGTGCATTTATTGTCACTACCATACCTAGGGTATTGAGAGTGGAGGTTCAAGGGGGAAAAAATGTACCAACAAGATTGCAAATGTACGACAAAACTACCCAAAGCAGAAGTGGGAACACCCCCATTTGGTTATGCTAGTGTATGTTGTACCTGATCTGGTAGTGTTGCATGACTAGCAAAAGCGCCCAGGTGTTTGTCAACAGGCAATAAAGATAGAGCGCTGACATCTTCATTTCCGACAGCTGAAGATGAAGTACTGGGTGGAGCTGGCGTGACTCTGAAACAACAAGATAGAGATTAGAAATATTGGCCAAACCCCCAAAAATATATGCAAGTTTCTCGTCCCCGCCCACTCCCTTTTTGCTGGTCCCGAAGTCTATAGTCCTCTTTGTACGTCACTCGACCAGGCCTGGTTGGATCAAGTTGGATTGGTGTATATGTTCCCTATAATGAGTACATGATGTCTATTGTTTTTGGGAGAGGTCATAGGTCATCTGAGATCAATAGAGGTCAAGCTTGAATACCTTGTAAACACTCTAAGTCAACCACGCCTGGTCCGATTAAGTTCATACTTGGTATGTGTGTTTCCCATAATGAGTACATGACCTCTGTTGTTTTTGGGAGGGGTCGGAGGTCATCTGCGGTAAATGGTCCACCATGCCTAGTCAGATCAAGTTCAAACTCAGTGTGTAGGGTTCCTGATAGTGGGTACAGGGATCCTATTGATTTTAGTGAAGGTTTAAGCTCATTTTTGGTAGAAAATAGAAATATTGTGAAATTTTGGTACTTTTCCTTTACAAACACCCTAACACTTAAATCCCCGCAATTCAAAAAATTCAGTAGGGATTATACGTAATCCGGTTTTAATTTGGTTTAGATTGATATTTGCAATGAAAGTTGTCAATTAGAAGTATTTTCTGTCTGAGAGGAAATAAAATTCTTTTTGAAATGTATATGATGATATTTTTTTTAAGTTTGTTCTGGGCGTCCACCTATCAACTAACCAGGGATTACTTCAGACAACAAACATGTTAGGGTTACTCTAAGTCCAACAGACTGGGTAACCAATGTTACATATTGTTGATAGGGAGTGCAGTTCGCGACATGAAATGTGTTTCACGTTCGGGTGAGGGGGGTCGAGGGGAGGGGTACACATTAGGGTTCGGGTTACTGATGTCCTGCGTGACCACCTATCAACTAAACTGGTAAGAGTACCCCAAGTCAACAAACCTGTTAGGATCACCCTCAGTCCAACAGACTGGGAACCAAATGTCACAAAAGTGTTCTGGGTTTCCATATATCAACAGATATGTTAGGGTTAATGTAAGTCCAATAGATTGGGTTACCAATGTTACATAGGTGTTCTGGGTGTCCACCTATCATGTAACCTACTTCAGACAACAAACATGTTAGGGTTACTCTAAGTCCAACAGACTGGGTAACCAATGTTACATATGTGTCCTGTGTGACCATCGATCAACAAAACTGATAAGGGTACCCTAAGTCAACAAACCTGTTAGGGTTACCCTCAGTCCAACAGACTGGATAACCAATGTTACATAAATGTTCTGGGCTTCCACCTATCAACCGAGTCCATCAGTCCAACAGACTGGATAACCAATGTTACATATGTGTTCTGGGTGTTCACCTATCAACCGATATGTTGGGGTTACCATAAGTCCAACAGACTGGGAACCAATGTCACATAAATGTTCTGGGCGTCCACATATCAACAGAGTCCATCAGACCAACAGACTGGATAACCGATGTTATATATGTGTTCTGGTTGTCCACCAATCAACCGAGTCCATCAGTCCAACAGACTGGATAACCAATGTTACATTATGTGTTCTGGGCATCCACCTATCAACCGAGTCCATCAGTCCAAAAGACTGGATAACCAATGTTACATAAATGCTCTGGGCATCCACCTATCAACCGAGTCCATCAGTCCAACAGACTGGATAACCAATGTTACAAAAATGTTTTGGGCATCCACCTATCAACCAAGTCCATCAGTCCAACAGACTGGATAACCAATGTTACATTATGTGTTCTGGTTGTCCACCTATCAACCGAGTCCATTAGTCCAACAGACTGGATAACCAATGTTATATATGTGTTCTGGTTGTCCACCTATCAACAGAGTTCATTAGTTCAACAGACTGGATAACCAATGTTACATTATGTGTTCTAGTTGTCCACCTATCAACCGAGTCCACTAGTCCAACAGACTGGATAACCAATGTTATACGTGTTTTGAGCATCAACAAACATTAACCATTTACCTACCAGCCATATACTAGAAAATTCCCACAGGCACAGAAGTCATCAATTTTTTTCAGCCAGGATTTGGGGCAAAGTAGGCTATTTTCAATGTCAATGGGATTTAAACAGTTAAGAAAAAAGCTAGGCCTTTTCTATTTTAGCCTAACAATGACTATTTTCCAAGCCTAAAATTTCACCTAAAATTCATGTTTAGAGGCCTAAAAATTGTTCCAGGATGCTCCCTGAACATCCTAGAACTCATTATTAAGCCTAAATTACTATTATCTAGGTTGTAAATAATTATTTTCTTCAATTTACGTGGTTAGTCCACCACTGATAACCGCCTATTGACTTAGTGTGTAAAACAAAAAGGCCTCGACACGATCATGGGAATTTTGAAATAATTGCTCAGGATTTTCCTTGTGAGGTCGCTATACCCAAAAAATTATTTGCGTCAGGAATGTTCTTGGGCGTATTTTGAGCAACAAATCAGAGGCCTAGGCTATTGCCTTTGGAAATCATGAGGTTTCAAACACCTCCTCAAAAATTCTGTCAAAATGGTCACAAATCAGGTTTTTTTTCGACTTATTTTTCTAATAACTTCCTAACCCCGAAAGGTATAGAGCTGTAAGTCTGCAAATCAACTCAGGAGACTTGGGGGAAAGTTAGAAAAAGTTACAAAGCGATTATTGGTTTATATAAAGGCTTGGTCAACACATTGATGGGGACCAAAGTTGAAACATGCGAAGCGTATTTCCCGAACACAAAGCGATTGTAGGGAGAGGTTAAAGGGAAGGGGCTGTCCCCTTTGTAAGAAAATGTTGTACTTTTGAGCTTTGAATGGAGCAAAGTCCGAATGGTTACTATAACAGCTCGGATACTTAATTGTTTTGTAACTTACAGTATACTAGTCTTGTGTAGCCTGGCCTATAAATAGTAACAAAAAGTCCTTCGGTTTTCTATGGGAATTGGGACGAGTGCATGTCCCATGCAAAACCATGAAATGTCCATGCTTGAGATGCGTCCCCAGGTTAGAAACCCTGGTACTACTAGGCAGATATAGATACAGTTTGAATGTAGCACAACATATGTGCCATCGGTAGACTTGTACTATCCGGGGGGGGGGCACCACAGTAAGGGCACGATGGCGCAACTTTAAACGTCCAACATATCTCACCCCAGGCCGTATACATTCAGTGTAAAAACACTCATTTCAATGTCCGTGACAGCACGTCGAATAGATCGTGGAGAGGGAAGCTGAGGATCATTTTGCACGAGACAATTGGGTCAACGATATGTATGGTATTGTACATCAGAATCGAATATAAAAGCTGTTGTTATACAGGGCGGAGTTTGTTATTTACCAAAAACACATATGTTTTCGTAAAAGAGATTTCAGCAGGCCTTATGATGTATAGGCCTAATGCTAATTGGCACATGCATGATACTAGACATTGCGTAAATGCACAGGATGTCACAATGAATATCGTTCACGGTAATTTTTCAATTCTAACTAAATCGCACAAATATCGGATCGGACATCGGCCCATGTTGTGAAAATACATTAGCCATCGAGGTCGGCGAGCGAAAGTCATTTGGGCTGAGCCACGATATTGTTTTTCAACTATGATGACGTTGACATCGATCTTTTTGGTGGGAGAGCTCCATTGATGTGCACACAAACTGACTGTCACCAAGTTGGCCTTGTAACCAGGAGACCCAGTGTTTGGCTTCTGGGGAGGTCTACCTGCAAAAACAAGGGAAATAAGTACCTACCATCTTGTATGGTATGTTTGGTGCTCAGCATTGAACAATGTAGTAGGAACAAGTGGGCACAGGACTCCTGCGGATCTCACCTGTGAACTAGAACTTCAACTTAGTATAGTGTTGGATACTATCAATCCAGAGATCATTTTCAATTCTTTGATCATGCATACAAAATTTCCAGGAGCATGTTGATAAACCTTCCGGCTTCAATTGTATCATCTTTTTGAAAATCGTGCGTGATGTGATTGGACCAATTTTGGTGTAAGAAAATCTGTCATATCTGTATGTCATAGTGTAAATTATAAATGAATATAATATTTTCTTTGCTATGTTTATTTTCCAGTTCCATATATAGTATAATGCCTGACTATATTTGTTCGGGTACGTGTTAAAGATATCGTATTGTACTTCATATTGAACAAACATATTAGTAACTGGCAAATGCCTGCAGGCTTGATGATGTAAAGCATGGACAGCAGTCAAATTAAATCTAGATCTCGAATTATGTGCATGGTGTTACTGGTATTATTTTTGCAGTTGTTTTAAGTCTTTAACCCATGGCTGACATTAAGCAGGGGGAATTTGCACGACAATGGCCGAGAGGAGGCCCAAGTCCATCCCTTTTGTTTGCAACATCCTGTGATCGTCACGCCAAGTGCCCCTGCATCCCGATGCTCGAAATTTGAGCCATCTACTGGCAGTTTCGAGCTATGCATGGCCAGGGGAAGAGGTGGGGTCACATGTGACCCAGACATGGTCTAAAGGGTTACAATTATAAGACTTAAAATCTACTGCCATTATTATGCTTTGTGTTTGGAGTAGGGACAGGATCTGACCTATGCTAGTATTTCCTTCACTCCATAAAGCCATGCACTTGGTATTTGGCAAATAGAATTTGCCCCATAACAGCAAAACCTGCAACAGTTTTAGAAGCTCGGTGCCATTTTTTGTACCTAAGGAAGTGAACATCTCAAACTGCAAATGCATTTTCCAAAATTTAATCTAGGGAGGAGTTACCCATCTCATTACTTGGAGAAATTATTGCTGCATGAAGTTTTGTGGGCCATATGATCGCACCTGGCCCGAAACCTCATGCAGCATTAATTACAGCGCAATCTGCTGGCCTTTATTGTATAATTGAAACTAGTTCGTTGAGTGGGCCGAGGCTAACGTGAACACTAAATCAAACCTGTCACACAGACAACAATTATTTTTCTACAAAAATATCATGGGTACAAAGCATTAAGTTTTTGAACTGGAATTATTTGAATAAACACAATCATCAAGCTGAAAAGGATTTGCATCCCCCCCAGTTGGACTGTATGCTTAGGCGATCAATTTGGGAACGTTAGGTCAAGTGTGCCCAATCCGGTCCATTGATTATGCAAATTGGATAATACAATTGAGAACACCATGACCTAACAGTTAAGGCACTACTGACTTGCGATTCATGGATTTTGGGATCAAATCCCAGCTATGAATGACCCCATGTTGCACCCTTGGTGGCGTATCTCGAATGCTCCTCTCCACCCAGGTGTACTTACTGTTGGTGTACTCCGCCTACCAATGCACCGAGGGCTCAACTTTTGCCTTTCACACCCTGCCAGCTACACTTGGCGTCCCTGCACAAAGCAAAACAAGTTGGCAGGGCTTCAGGCATCAAGCCGTGCAACCGTGATTTGCACGGCCTAACCAACAAAAACACGGCCCATATTCGCCGGAGCGGGCACCTTGACTACACGCTAATGCGCAAAGCATTCAACAAGTGGAACGCCCTGGTTTCCACAGATCAAAGCCTACGAGCACAACCCTACCTAAAGCCCTGCAAGTAGGTACCAATTTTCAGGACTCTGGCTAACTGACCTACACTGGTTACTGCAATACGACAAAGATAATATAATAACGTATGTTTAATTGAATGTGATTTGAAGGACAGTTTAATCCCCCTGAAATAATCCTGTTTGAAATGTGGAAAGCCTGTTTTTGTATGACATCCAATTATGTGCTCAAATTAAGTGATCATCATGTTGCATTATCACATTTACTACATCACTGACCATAAATTTAGTTTAAGGTTTTGATACCTTTTGAATTGAACTTGCTTAGCTTCCACTGAAACATGTTTCTCATGCTCCTTGTTAGGGCAGTTTATTGTTAAACAACATTCACTGCATTTCTGACTATGGAGATATCGAGTCCTTATCCTTTCTTGTACCTCAACCAAAACTACTACAGCTTTTAAGCATCCTATGGGAAATCTATATAACATGTTCGACATTTGGTTCATAGATTTTCTTAGAAATTGCATTAAAAATAATTTAATTGTGCCCTTGCATGGTCAAATTTACGCGACTTCAACATCCACTAAGAACTATAACACCCTTGTATGTGTGGAAACTACATACTAATTATAGCATTTGTGAAGGTTATCTATAGTGATCTTCAGATATCTTGATTACAAGTTTTCTTTATATGTTCAACCTGTGTTCACTCCAAGTGACCTTTGCATCTCCACCAGATTCAATGGGCTTCTTGTACATCTTATGAGTAACCTGATACATCCAATGTGAACTTCACACAGGTGTGTCCTATCAAGTTAACATGTTTGCAAGGTTGTCAGTATTTGACTTGTTGATCCCAAATGACAAACTTTTTGTATCTGGCTATTCCGGCTACACCTTCAGGGTGTGCAGCCACATTGGATGATTGTTGCCCCTCCCTGGATTATTTTCTGCGGACGCCCATGGTTGCTCTTAGTAAGCTATAAGAAGCCTATTGATTTTAGTGGAGACCCAAGGTCATTTGTGGTCAACAGAGGTCAAATGCTGATAACCTTGCAAACCTGTTAACTTGATAGGACACCCCCATGTGAGGTTCATATTTGGTGTGTAGGTTGCCCTTAGTAGTAAGTGGGGCCTACAAGAAGCCTATTGATTTTAGTGGAGACCCAATGTCAAATACTCTCACTGTGCCCCATGTGTGGAAATATCAAGATAACTTTTTTTTAAATGAACAGTTGAAGACAATTTTGTTCATAGATTATAACAAGAATACGGTAATGAGGTCCTTTCAATTAGCGTCGTTGATAACATATGCATCACAATATGTAAATTCCATGTCGATATTTGACTGGAAAATTACTGCAAACAATCACAATTTTCTAGGACTCTTGTGTGAACATGCATGGTTGTAGTAGCAGGTGAATTGGTTGATATGTAGCAATACAATGTCTATTATACAGTATGTTTGGTGTTGTGATTCAAGTAACAGCACATTTTTGATAGCATTTGTCTCAGTGTACACCACTTTCCCACATATGAACTTGATCTGACCAGGCATGGTTGACTCAGCATGTATATAAATTCAATATTTGACTTTTGTTGACCTCAGGTTACCTCTGACCTGAAGTAAATTTGATCTGGCCTGACCTGAAGTGAATTTGATCTGACCAGTCATAGTGGATTGATTTAGTGTGGAAAAGTCCAATGAATAGGCCGACTTACATTTCATAAAATTTCAAAGTTTGACCTCAAATTACCTCAGGCTCGCATCAATAGGACTCCTGTATCAAAAACAAAACACACCCAGATATAACTAAACTTGATCTGACCAGATATGGTTGACTTAGCATGATCACAAGGTTTTTGGTGTTTGACCTCTGTTGAACTTGATCCAAAACAATAGGGATCATGTACTCCTTATGGGCAACATAGGCCTACATACCAAGTATGAACTTGATCTGACCCAGACATGGTCAACTCAGTGAGTTTACAAGCAAAAGGTATGAAAAATACCAACATTTCCAAGTCTGATTCAAAATGAGCTCATACCATCACCAAAATGAATAGAGACTGTTCTTATAATGAGGATCATGCACACCAAGTTTGAACTTCATCGGAATAGGCAGGGTTGACTTTAGTTTTTAACCTCATATGACCTCAAACCTCTACCAGAAACAATGAGGAACATGTACTCATTGTGGGGAACATACATACCAAGTATGAACTTGGTGTTTACAATGTCTTTAGTTTTTAACCTCTACCAGAAACAATAAGGATCATGTACTCATTGTGGGGAACATGCATACCACGTATGAACTTGATCTGTCCAGGCATGGTCCACTCAGCATGTTTACAAGCAAAAGGTACAAAAAAAAAATTAAATCACAAAGGTTTCAAATCTGACCCAAAATTAGCTCAGACCTCGACCAAAACAAAAGAGACCATGTATATACTCATTTGAGGAACAGGCACACTGAGTTTGAACTTCATCTGATGAGGCATGGTTGACTTAGTGGTGTAGTGTTTGACCTCTGATCCCTCTCCTAAAACAATAGGGATCATGTACTCATAGGGAATATACATATCAAGTTTGAACTTTATCTGACCAGGCATGCATGGTCAATTTAGCTTGTTTACAAGAAATACAGACATTTCACAAAATTTCCAAGTTTGACCCCAAATGAACTCAGACCTCTACCAAAATCAATAGGGCCCATTTACTCAATATGTGGAACATGCACACCGAGTATGAACTCGATCTGATCAGGCATGTTCGACTTACACCAACATGACTGCATAGATTCCTTGAGACTACATCTAGGAATCGAAAGGCCTACCCAGACCTGTGTGAGGTATTTAAACAGTATTGCCAATGTAAAATATGAAAAAAATACTGAAAACTCTGATGCCTGTTATATTGGGACAATATGGAAAGTGAAAAAGCGGAATGAAAACTGAAAATTCTGATGGCTGTTATACTGGGAAGAATTTAGAAATATGCAAAAGGGATTAATGAATTTCCACCCACCACTGTATGCTCCCATTGAACAGACGGGTGCCTGAATTTTTGAAAAAAACTCTTATAGAGGGACTCACGGCCTTTCGCAGGCTCTCCAGAATCATGCCACTCTAGGTGACCAGATTCACACTTTTGAGTCAAACAAATTGCAACAGTTTGTTTTATTACTGATTATTGTTCATGAAGTTGTTCCCAATGACATATCCGAAATCGGACACAGGTTTCAACTTGGAAGTTACCTAAAACTCTGCGGTCCAAATAACTCCTGAGAGACATTAGGAATTTTGATATTCAATCTAACAAAGACCATCTATTTGGGTATGATCATATAAACACACCCGAGGGTCGTCCCTTCGTTTACCTTTTGAATACATATCATGAGTCATATTCATCTAGTGGTATGTTTGTACACATGCCGTCTTGATACTTCCCGCAAAATTCAGTTAAGTGCATCCCATTCTTCTTGCATAG
>JAODUJ010262065.1:0-10241 GCA_027564615.1 Psolus chitonoides
TCTATGTATCTATCTATGTATCTATCTATGTATGTATCTGTTCACAATTGTTCAAATTGTTCTGTAGCGCATATGCCTCAATGGATTTTGATAAAAATTGGACACATTGACCATTGGGTGATGGGTCATCAGTGGTGGTCAGAGATTTGGGGTCAATGGTCATCCAGTGGTCAGTTGGGGTCATCTTATGAAAACACGCAAAATGTATCTCTTCCAACAGATTTAATGGTACAGTGTTGAGAGTTTGTCATATTAATACTTGGGTAGTGCTTCCTTCGGGGTGTTCAGGAATTTGAGGTCAACGATCATCTAGGGGTAATTTGGGGTAATTTCATGAAAACAGCCAAAATGCTCCCACTCCTACAGTTTCATGGCACAATATTGAGGGTTGGTCATAATTAGACATGGGTAGTGCTTCATTTGGAGTGTTCAGGAATTTGAGGTAAATGGTCTTCTAGGGGTCATTTGGGGTCATTTGATGAAAACGGCTAAAATGCTTCTTCTCCTACATATTTTATGGTACAATGTTGGGGATTTGTCATACTTAGAATTGGGTAATGCTTCCTTCTGGGTGTTCAGGTCAACCGTTATCTGCGGGTCATTTCATGAAAACGGCTAAAATGCTTCTTCTCCTACTGCTTTTATGTTGGAATGTCGAGTGTTTGTCATCAGTTTTGGGTAGTGCTTCATTTGGAGTGTTCAGGAATTTGGGGTCAATGGTCATCTATGGGTCATTTGGGGTCCAGGGTTTTCTAGTGGTCATCTCGTGACCAGTCACTGAGGGTCAAAGTTATGCCATGCATACACGCTTTGACAGATTCTGATGAAAGTTGGGCACAATGATAGATGGGTCATGGTCTTCAGTGGTGGTCAGAGATTTGGGGTCAACGGTCGTCTAGTCATTTGGGGTAATTTCATAAAAACACTAAAAATGCTCCTACTCCTACAGATTTAATGACAGAGTGTTGAGGGTGTGTCATAATTATACAGTTTGCTTCTTTCGGGGTGTTCAGGAATGTGAGGTCAACGGTCATCTAGGGGTCATTTGTGGTCCTATGGTTTGAGCTACTGCAACATTGGTGCTCTTGTTTATTCCTTGCCTAAGGCAGAAGGAATCCATGCGGTCACGATGGCGTGCGTGTGTGTGTGCGTGTGTAAAGATCTGCAACCGAGGACACACACTTGCAAAATCACTGTACAACCGTGGGCACACCTGCAACCTTGGACGTCCATGGTTGCTGGCTATGCCCAGGAGATCGCAAATAACGTAAAACAGGTCCACTATTGGCGGATATAGGACGGTCTACGGTTGGATAGTAAGTGGTGTGGTATGTGTGTCCTCGGTTGGTGGGTGTCCTCGGTTAGATAAGATTAAGTCGGGAGTATGTGTTCACTGTTAGATAGGATTAGGTTATCAATAGTGAGGTCCTCGTTTGCAGGTCTAAACCAGTGTGTGTGTATCCGTATCGTTTCTTGTTAACATGATAACGCAATTGTGTACTAACAGACATGCCAACTAGTACAATTTTACCGTATTTGTACGGGGAATCATGCTAAATACGGTGGTACAATTTTCGCCCCGAAAAATGCGGTTTTGTCACTGGAAAAACCATGGCATTGTTAGTAATATACTGTTCAAATACCTTAGAAGTGTGTATAGGCTTTCTTAAAAAGACTTATATGGTCTCGGTGCACCGCAAGAGGGCCACGTTGGTGCATGATCGGTATCAGTAAGCCCCTATCATTTGTCTTAGGCAGGTTCATGTCGCGTGCCAAAATACAACGCATTAATTGTCCCTTGGACGAGTTAACCGCGATCTTAATGACTGATCAACTTTCTTTTTTGAAAAATACTGTTTTTGCATGAAAAATACTGTTCTTTAGGTTGAGAAAACTGGAATGTGTTTTTCAAAGTTGGCAAGTCTGTACTAAGTTCATACTTGGCCTGTAGGTAAGCACAGGAACCCTATTGTTTTTGGTGCTGTTCCAAGGTCATTTTGAAAACCTTGTAAACACGTTAACTTGATAATACAAACCCCTGCAAAGTTCATATTTGGTGTACGAGTGCCCCTCAGTAAGCACAAATAGCCTATTGATTTTGGAGGTGATCCGAGGTCATTTAGGGTCAAGAGAGTTGAAACACTGAAACGTTGTAAACAGGTTAACTTGATAACACAAACGCCTGCAAAGTTCATAATTTGTGTGTATGTGTGCCTCAGTGAGTAGAAGAAGTCTGTTGATTTTGGTGGAGATCCAAGGTCATTTGGGGTCAACAGAGGTCAAATATTAACGTTTCTTGTAAACACTATAACTGGAGAGCGCAAATGTGTGCTAAGTTCATAATTGGCCTGTATGTAGCCCATATAGAGTACAAGAACCCTGTTTTGTTGGTGCTATTCCAAGGTAATTTGAGGTCAACAGAGGTAAAACACTGAAAACCTGTTAAAAACTTTAACTTAATAATAAAAACACCTGCAAAGTTCATATTTGGTGTACAAGTGCCCCTCAGTAAGTAAGCACAAGGAGCCTTTTGATTTTGGGGGTGACGTGGATCATTTGAGGTCAAGAGAGGTCAAACAATGAAAACATTGTCCTTGCGAAGTGTATGTACACCTCAGTGTGCAAAAGCCTATTGATTTTAGTGGAGATCCAAGGTCAGTCATTTGGGTCAAAAGAGGTCAAATACTAAAAAACCTAGTCATCCCAATATCTGAAGAACGCCAACCTTCACAAATCTCATATTCGCTTCTCCCACACTTAGTACATGGACCCCATTAATTGTCAGTGCCGTTGCAAGGTCATTTGAGGTGAAACATTGGAAACCTTATAATCGTGATATCTGAAGAACACCAACTTAAACAAATTTTATTTTTGGCTGAAGCCTCCCAACATTGAGTACATACACTTTATTGATTTTAGAGGTCAAACACTGAAAACCTTGTTATCACAATATCTGAAGGATACCAATCTTCACAAATCTCATATTTGCTATGTCGCTTCCACACACTCAGCGCATGGACCCTCATAAAACACTATAAACTCAATAGCTTTTCATTCAGCGATGTTACACACTGTACATAGGCCTAATGAAAAAATCAAATTATTTCACAAGGCCTAATAATGTACTACACTAAAAAATTCCCATAATTTCACGATGGTCATTTAATGTCTCAAGTGTTTTGATTTAGTGTACACAGAGCACCAGTGAGCCACGGCCCAGACCAGTGTTTGTATATAATTATGGTTACTTTACTACAGTTTAAAAGCAAACAGTGGCTGTTTGACTGTGGTGGGTCTGGAGGATTATTATAAAGATTAGGCCTGTACTGTACTGTCACCCAATCCTCCCGCATTAGAATGCTGGGTGATCACCTGTACTGTACAACATTCATTAGGGACCCATTTCTATTGTCCACAATCTCAACTCCTGGGTGTCCAAATTCTGTATTAGTCAAAGTGTCATGTACACAACTTCAATTAAGCTGACCATTACTGTGGATGTCTGGCAGATATGGGGCAAGAGATAATGTCTAGCTTGTGTCATGCAATCAATATATGTGAGACTGTTCTTGCCCAATGATCGGAATGTTCATACCATTGGTGAGTTGCCTGTAATAATGTATTGCATGTGTAGGATTGCATGTCAACTAGTATCGATATCCCTGTATGTAATACTAACTAATTTATCTTATACACAAGAGAGCTTCACATCTTAGAACAAATTAATCACTATTAGTCAAAGTTTCATTGTCAATACACTGCTAATTTTCAACCTAAAATGTGTGCAAAATACAGTTGTTTGGTTGTGTCAAGTTCCCTTTCTGTCATCCCAACTTTGCAATCTGGTGGGGGCCGGAGATAAAGTGTTTTGAGTCAACATCGAGTGCCTTTGCTTAATCAAGTGAATAGACAACTAAAACAATGTTTCAAATTTAACCATCACACACATCATACTGATGACATTGTCAATAATGGCCAACAAATTCATACAGTGGTGTAGAATATTTGTCCATCACCAGTTTAATCAACATTTTCAATAACATTCATAAAAAAACAATACTGCAAGGAATCACACAGCATAGTTGCTGTCTTGGGTTATTCTTTATTCCTTGCCAGAGGCAGAAGGAATATATGCGGTCCTGCAGCGTATGTGTGAATGTGTGTGTATGTGTGTGTGTGTTTGTGTGTCTGTGTCAACGGCTCGTAATCGTGTTACCTCAAGAATGCCAACCGTCCTAAATTTCATATTTGGCATGTAGCTTCCCCACACCGACTACATGATCCCTACTGTTTTTAGTGCAGTTTTCCGATGTCATTAGAGGTAAACAAACTGAAAACTCTGTAATCGTGATATCTGAAGAAAGCCAACCCTCACAAATTTCATATTTGACATACCTTTTCCACACCGAGTACACCTATTGTTTCCGTGCTGCTCCAAGGTCATTCAAGGTCATTAGAGGTCAAACACTGAAAATGTTGTAATCACGATATTTAGGGAACGCTAACTAAAAAAAATCCTGTGCTCTTTATGGTCAAGGTATGGCTACCGAGTGAACAGAAATTTACATACTTTGTAAAAAAATCCAATTTCAACCAATTTTGGGTGAAAAATGCAGTTTTTGGTTCAAAATTGAAAACTTCAACATTTGGTCCATAAAATAGTAAAGCTTTTCCTGTACTACTATATGGTCGAAAACTTTTTTCTCTGCTGCTATATGGTATGGTACATGGCTACCAAGTGAACAGCAATGACTTCCCAGACTATAGTATGCACATACTACTTACTGTATGTATTTTTTGGGCCTTAAGTTATGAGAAAAAAAATGGGGCCAAAATTGGTTGGGCCCTAAAAAAAATAGGTCATAAATGTTTTGGGCCCCTACATTTGTTGGGAGTAGTCAGTATGAGCTACTGCACCATTGTATAGGGTTTCATACAAACTGAGATTCCCCACTCAATAATACCCGCTCCCTTCACTGTTACCCACTTCTGCATCTATTCTGATGCTGTGCAACTAATGATTAATAATCATGTGGTCATGACAAAGATGCTGGAGTTGTTTGCAGCGAAGGTATGAAGTCAACAAAGGTCAAACATTGATAAACTTGTAAACACCATTACTTAATAAGACAAACTTCAAATATGCTCAAACTTGGTATTTGTGTTCATTATAGTTAGTACACCGCCCCTCTTGTTTTTGGTTTGGGTCAGAGGAGGTTGAATGCTGAAAACTTCTCAAACACCATCACTTGATATGGCATCTTCAGTTGAGCAGCTACTTGGTATGTGTGTGTGTGTGTGTGTGTGTGTGTGTGTGCATCATGGTTAATGCATGGTCACCATTGTTTTTGGTGGAGGTCAAAAGTCATCCGAGTGTCAATTGAGGTCAAACACTTGGTGTGTATGTTCTTCGTAATGGGTACATGGTCCCTATTGATTTTGATGGAGGTCCGATCGCATTTTGGGTCAAACCTGGTGGAAATTTTGTGAAATTTGGTCAAGTCGATTATGCCTGGTCAGATCAAGATCACACTTGGTGTGTACATTCCTCATAATGAGTACATAATCCCTATTGTTTTGTTTGGAGATGTCAAACACTGATAACCTTGTAAACAAACTAAGTTGACCTATCCTAGTTAGGTAGAGTTCAAACTTGGTGTGTATGTTTCTCACGATGAGCCTACATAAACCCTATTGAGTCTGAGGTCAAACTTGGACATTTTGTTAAATTTAAGTATTTTTTATTCCTTACTGACGAAGTCCGAAGGAATATATACAGTCATGCTGGTGTATGTGTGTGTGTGTGTGTACGTGTGTATATATGTGTGTGTGTGTGTGTGTGATGCCTTGCTTGTAAACATGATAAGTCGAACATGCCTGGTCACATCAAGTTCATACTTGTTTATATGTATGTTCCTCATAATGAGTACATCCTATTGTTTTGGGGAGTGGTCAGAGGTCATTTGAAGTCAACAGAGGTCAAAGACTGAAAACCATGTAAACACTCTAAGTCAACCATGCCTGGTCAGATCAAGTTCAAATTGGTGTGCATGTTCTCATAATGAGTAAAGGGACCCTATTGAGTTTGGCGGAGATCTGAGCTCGATTTTGGTCAAAAATGAAAATTTTCTGTAATTTAAGTATTTTTGGTACATTTCGCTTGTAAACCTGTTAAGTCAACCATGACAGGTCGCATCAAGTTCATACTTGGTATGTATGTTCTCCATATATAGTACATGATCCTTAATGTTTTGGGGAGTGGTCATCTAAGGTCAATAGAGGTCAAAGATTGAAAACCTTGTAAACACTCTTCAGTCAAGTTCAAACTTGATGTGTAGATTTATCATAATGAGTACATGGAATATTGATTTTGGTGGAGGTCAAATGCTCCACTTATAAACAACATTTACAAGATTGTGTTCACTTCTAATAATAATAATATCCGGTATTTGAGATAGTGCCTTCCACCATAGTATCAAAGCGCTTTACAGGTACTTCTAATATGTATCATTTTATGAACGAATGCCCAATCTCCTATTGGGAGTCTGTGTTGTGTGGTTAACATAGACAATTATAAAAAATGAGGTATCTTTTGTGACATTTATCATTTGCAGGGCTGCCAACCAGTAAGGATTTCCTTATTTAATAGTAAGAAAAATTAATGTAAACACGGATTTTATCTTCAAAATAAGGATTTTGAGCTGTCTGTTTCAAGTCATTAAAATTTCATTGTTTTACTGAAGAATAATTAGTTTTTTTAAACCTTGTAAACACTATTAAGTCAACCATGCCTAGTCAGATGAAGTTCAAACTTGGTGTGTAGTTTTCTCAAAATGAGTACATGGTCCCTATTGATTTTGGTGGAGGTCAAATGCTCTCCGCTAAGCCAGCCAGTTTTCTCTCTCGCACGGTAGCTTGTAGTTGGTTCACTTGCACTGTACATATCTTCATCTGTTTTTCACGCACATTACTGCAGTACGTTAATACGCCTCTGGTGGACTGTACTTAATGGAAGAGAGAGACTGGTTTGTCATCGTTGATACATAACAGCTATAGCAAAGGATTTGTTGGCTCATTGATGCAGTTATTTGTGGTAGAATAGCCCGACTACACTAAAGCCCAAACAAGCTGGAAAGCAAAGCTTCAAATTATATGCAAACCTTATCTAAAGCCGTGTAGGTTATATAATCGTAACATGGAAACCTGTGAGCAAATACTGTGAATGATGTTATATTTCTTGGTTTCTTTCTAGTTATCGGCCCCTGTTCGGCCAACCCATGTGATAATGGTGGTACGTGCATAGCTATCGGTGCGGATTCATTCATCTGTGTCTGTACATCAGATTTTTCTGGGCCCACATGCGGGACACGTAAGTAGTGACATATATCACAGCCTACAAAATTATGTTGTATGAACATGTTATACTTTAGAGTAAATCATGAATCTGTAACATCCATATGAGCTTCAACTGTGGAACAGCAAAAACCAACATGTTTTATTGATACTTTCACTCAGAAGTGTGAGGAAATTCATTTGCTATCATAGAACTTGACAGGTATCCACAGAAGCATGTGCACATTTCTCACAAGTGCACCATTACTTGCTGATATCAGTGTGGTGTATGCACCGTAATGATACGCTCACACTGGTGAACGTGGATAAGTTCATGTGTACATACATACAGTAATGGCAACACAGCCAACACTCAGGCAATGGTGTTTTGCAGAGTTGAGTCTCCAATTTTTGTCCCAGAAGCTGGGCATACGCAGGCTGACCCAACACTGCCTTATTGATAGGTAAATGATACTCTCGGCACTTCTACAGAGGCCCAGTTTCAAATCCCAATACTGGGTTATTTATAGGCACATGATACTCTCAGCACTACACTGGCTGAGGTTCTAATCTCAATACTGGGTTATTGATAGGCACATTATACTCTCAGCATTACAGAGGCCCAGGTTCAAATCCCAATACTGGGTTATTGATAGGCACATGATACCCTCATCAATACAGAGGCCCAGGTGTAAACCCCAATACTGGGTTATTGATAGGAACAAGATACTCTCAGCACTACACTGCTGAGGTTCAAATCCCAATACTGGGTTATTGATAGGCACCTGATACTCTCAGCACTACACTGGCTGAGGTTCAAATCCCAATACTGGGTTATTGATAGGCACATGATACCCTCAGCATTACAGAGGCCCAGGTTCAAATCCCAAATACTGGGTTATTGATAGGCACACGATACTCTCAGCATTACAGAGGCCCAGGTTAAAATCCCAATACTGGGTTATTGATGGGCACGTGATACTATCAGCACTACACTGGCTGAGGTACAAATCCCAATACTGGGTTATTGATAGGCACATGATACTCCCAGCATTACAGAGGAACAGGTTCAAATCCCAATACTGGGTTATTGATAGGCACATGATACTCTCTGTACTACACTAGCTGAGGGGGTGGATGATACCACAATCACTAGGGTCAACTGTCATTTAGGGTCATTTTATGGAAACGGCTGAAATGCTTCTCCTACAGTATTTGATTCCTTGACGAAGTCCTAATTAAGGAATATATGCAGTCATGCTGTCGTGTGTATGCGTGTGTGTGTGTCTGTGTATGTATGTGTGTGATGCCTGGCTTGTAAACATGATAAGTCGACCATGTCTGGTCGGATCAAGTTCATACTTGGTATAAATTTTCCCCATAATGAGTACATGAACCCTTTTGGTTTTGAGAGAGGTCAGAAGTCATGTGAAGTCAACAGAGGTCAAATCTCGAAAACCTTGTAAACACGCTGGGTCGACAATGCCTGGACCGACCAAGTTCAAATTTGGTGTGTAGCTTTCTCATGATGAATACAAGAACCCTATTGATTTTGGTGAAGGTCTGTCTGAGCTCATTTTTGGTGAAAAAATAATTTTTTGGTCGATTTCTGCATTTTTTCAAAGTTGCTTATACATTTAGGTGAAGGTGCATTCCAACCCACATACAATGGGGAAAGATATTTGAAAACATGCATGCAGTTTTAATAAAGCCTACAAAACCAAATGTTGGTATCAGCATGTGAAATTTCCCCAATAGTAACTGTCACACGAGTCATGTTTATTATTTTGCTCATTTCACATACAAAATCTGAAAAATTGAAAAAACAAAGTGGCTAGTGGAGTGCTTTGGACATGCCCTTGGACATGCATAAGAATATTTTCCTTATATTCTCTAAATAAAATGAATTAAAGTGAAATTCTGTACAAAATGTCGCGCGAGTCACAGCGGGATGGCCCTGTTGATTTTGATGGAGGTCTGAGCTCATGAACAAAAATGGAAATTTTGTTGAATTTAGGTATTTTTGCTTGAAGTCGAAGATGGAAAACCTTGTAAACACTCTTCAAGTCAACCATGACTAGTCAGATGAAGTTCAAACTTGGTTTGTAGGTTTCTCATAATGAGTACATGGTCCCCATTGATTTTGGTGGAGGTCAAATGCTCCACTTATAAACAACATAAGATTGTGTTTACTTCTAATAATAATAATATCCGGTATTTGATTTAGCACCATAGTATCAAAGCGCTTTACATGCACTTCTAATATGTATCATTTTCTGAACGAGTGCATAATCCCTTATTGGGAGTCTGTGTTGTGTGGTTAACATAGACATCTATGCGAAATGAGGTATCTTTTGTGACATTTAATATTTGCAATGCTGCCAACCAGTAAGGATTTCCTTAAAAGAAAAATTAATGTAAACAAGGATTTTGTCTTCAAAATAGGGAATCTGAGCTGTCTGTTACAAGTCATTAAAATATAATGGTTCCACTACAAAAATAAGTATTTTGGGCTTGAGTTTTAGCTCAAACCAAAGGTTGAGCTATTGTGATCCGCCACCGTCACTCATCTATGTATCTATCTATGGGTGTATCTGTTCACAATTTGTTCAAATTGTTCTATAGCGCATATGCCTCAATAAATTTTGATAAAAATTGGACACATTGACCATTGGGTGATGGGTCATCAGTGATGGTCAGGATTAGGGGTCAGTGGTCATCTAATGGTCAGTTGGGGTCATTTTATGAAAACACGCAAAATGTATCTCCTCCTACAGATTTAGGAGTACAGTGTTGAGAGTTTGTCATATTTATACTTGGGTAGTGCTTTCTTTGGCGTGTTCAGGAATTTGAGGTCAACGGTCATCTAGGGGTCATTTGGGGTCATTTCATGAAGACGGCCAAAATGC
>JAODUJ010262176.1:0-10240 GCA_027564615.1 Psolus chitonoides
TCGACTTGTCGAAGGACGACGTTTCGGACCTAAAGTGGCGTGACGGATAGGGGCGTCATGCTTGGGAAAAATCTGGGGAGCGGATCGGTAAAGTTTACATATTGCTGAAAAGTGTTATCTCAGTTACCAAAACATAAAACCAAAAAATTGTAATAACAACACTACACTCTAACAATATCCTCCACCACAACACAGACAATCAAGTATTAGCAATCTGTAGATTCACCAGATGTATTTTATACCATTGGAACAGTTTTTACAAATTCTCTGAAAATATTTTAGGGGGCCCAAGCCCCCTTGTGCATCATGGGCATGACGCCACGAGTGACGGACCGAGTGAGTGAGTGACGTACCAAGAGGACCATAGGCGTGTTCCCTTCAGAACCATCAAAAACAACTAGCCGCAAAATATATATGATCAATATAACATTTACTTACAGTAAGATCAGTTTCTCAAAGCTTTCAAAATCATATGGAGTTAACCTGGATATCTGCATATTAAAGAATTGTCTGCAGAAAAATGAAATCAAATTTAATCACGCTATAAAACATGTCAACATAATTTATTGTATAGCCTTTATATAAAGATTTAATTCAAGAGTATTTCAAGATTTGATCTACTCTTACACTCTAAAAACTCAAGTGTTAATATTTCACTTCCAAGGATGTGAGGAAGGACTGCACTAACACTTAGGCAAGGCTTACACAAATGAGCTACCCCTTAAGAGTAATTGCCAACTCTTAAGAGTAGTTGTAACACCAATGGGGTTTCGTATAATACTTAGGGTGTTACACAAGTTGCTAATATTAATTTTACTCTTCAAGTGCGGTCCCTACTCACACACTTGAAACATGTCGAAAAGTGTGGGGGGGGGCACAACTTCTGAAGGGCACTTCCCAAAATCCTAAAAAATACGTTGCGTCCGATGTTTGGGTTATAAGAGGCACATTCGGAACAAATAACACTGCTTGGCAGGCCATGAAGAAAGTAGAAACACATGAAAGGCTACCACGCGCGAAGCAGGCACAATATTTGGTTACCATGTCCCATGTCCCGTCTGCTTTGGGGTGTTATAGAACTGTAGAAAGAAACAATTCATCTTTAAATATGTGAACATTCTACACCCTAACATCTCAAGTGTTATCAGGGTGTAGGAAGGGGAGGGGGATGCACTGGGACATGTGCCCCCTACGTTTGTGAAACTTCCAAAGAGGGCACTTTTCGTTTTCAAAAGGGGGACTTTTAACATTTTTCACAAACGTAGGGGGCACGTGTCCCCAGTACATCCCCCTCCCCTTCCTACACCCCGATAACATGAATCTGAACACGTTCTACACCTAGACACAATACTGTTAATTAGTTATTAATATGAAAACAAGAACTAGCACAACTCGTATAAGCTGGTCCCAGATAAAGTTGATATTTGGTTCTGGAGTAGAGGTACAGTCGCAGTGGATGGAGAATAGTTCGTGATAGTGGCGTCATCGTCTATCTCGAATAGCCATGACTGCGATTTATTTTATTTCATTAATTATGGTAGTGCAATGATTATGGTAGTGCAATGAAGTATAATAACATTAATACCAAATTTCAGACTCAGTATCACAATTGACAAAATATCACAATTAATATTAACATCGCACTTTCCCACCCTCACACCACACCTCACCCCCAATGATATACGCTCTAGATTTGGTGTTTCGTCAGTTTGAGTTCCGATTTAGGCCTGTTATGCCTTCCATCATTAACTGTATACTGTATCCACCTCGATAATCGTACGAGGACCTTCTCCATTTAGCCATTTATCTGCAATCCGCTTGTAATCCTCTCTACTAAATAGGCTGATATTACTTCCAGTATGATCATTCTAATTTAATTCTCATAGTCAGATTTACCACCACTCATTTCACACAATGGGCCTATTGCAAACGTTCATTACAACCAATAAGTAATGGCAACACTGACCGTCACGTGAGCTAAAACGGCCAGCTAAAACGGCGTGACGGAGTGACAGAGGGACAAGGAGGATTATAGGCTTGTTCCCTTCGAGACCAGCAAAAATTGTAACAACTTACCCCGGGTACGGGGTAAGTTGTTACACCATGTGGGGTCAGTTGTTACATTGTGTAAAAATAATTTAATTTTCAAAATGCCTGACAAAACATTTCATTGGCATGAATAGGAAATAACATTTCAACACTTTTTATGTACACGGCGTAAACTGTTGACCAAACTGGGGTAAGTTGCGGTGTATGTTGTTACATATAATATTTCTTGTATGTTGTAATGCATGGGGCAAGTTTTTACATAGCAAGTGGACACGCTGTAACAACTTACCCCATATTTTTATTTCGTATTGAACCAAATGTAAATATATTTATGGGTTGAATTGTGTCCAATTACCATGCGGTTATTATAATATTCAAACTTTCATGAAAACTATAAGCCACTTTCATCTATCTACTCGACTGTGAACAATTACATAATAACTTTAAAAATAATAATGATAATATAACATAATAGGTTGACTTATATAGCTCACTACCCAAACATGTTTAGTTGCGCTTTACACAAACTTGGGTAAAAGAGATTTCAATTTTACTTTAAAAACCTCTAGTGACACTGACTCTCTTACGTTAACTGGAAGAGAGTTCCATAATATGGGACCACTGTAAACAAACGCCCTTCCCCCCAGAGTGTTATGTTTTATAAATGGAATAACCAAGCTGGTATCGCTCGCTACACGTGGATCTTCCGAGATTATATGAGTATTGTTTATTGATACACATCGCTTGTAGGTAGGAGGGTGCTCGTCCCCAAACTGATGTGTTAACTAGAATGAGGATTTCAAATTTGATTCTGAATTCCACTGGTAACCAGTGCAGACGTATCAACACAGGGGTTATGTGTTCATAATAATTTGTACCCCTTATTATCCTAGCAGCAAAATTCTGAATTTTTGAAACCTATGAATTTGGTATTTCGGAAAACCAAACAGCAGGGTATCGCAATAGTCGAGATGAGATAAAACCAACCCATGGATGAGCTTTTCAATGGAAGTTTTGGAAAGATGTTTAGACATTCCCTTGATATTGTGAAAATTGTGATACGCAGTTTTGGCCTTTGCTGTGATATGTGTGTCGAAATGCAAAGAACTATCGAAATAGGCACCTAAGTTTCTAACATCGTTTACTTTTTTATATAACCACACCACCAATTGTGATACTTTCACAATCTATCTTATTGAGCTGATTGGCAGTACCCAGGAGCATGAACTCGGTTTTACCGTCATTCATATTCAGAGCATGAGATAATATCCATTGTTTAATGTACATAATTCAATTTTCAAGACATGTTATAGCCCGAACTTTATTCAAATTATCAGAACTAGGTTTGAGGAGTTTCATAATATAATGATCATTAGCGTAACTACCTAAACTTACAGCATGGCGCTCCACGACATTACCCAACGAGGATGCATATAGAGTAAAAAGGATGGGCACAAGACATGGCACCTGTGCACTCCTACTTCCAAAAGAACTGGATCAGACAGGGAAGTGCCCACGCGCATACGTTGGACTCTCTTATATAGATAAGAAGAAAACCAATTGAGCGCCTTGCCAGTAATACCACGATAATTCTCCAAGCTATGGACAAGATTTTTGTGCGGCACAAGATCTAGCGCTGCACCAAGATCAATCAACTTTACCAGACAAATAAATACTTTAGGGGTCAGAAAACAGAAATCAGACCTACTGCTCCATCAACGCAGCAGCAAATCATGCATTGAGGCTTTGCGGGAATTTCTGCCAGTGGGCTTAGCTATAATATGATGTATACTAGGACATCGTCACATTTTTCTTCTTGGAGAAAAACGCACTCTAACAACTAACCCCTGTAAAAACTACCCCCTACGTATCTTCACCTGGTATAACAGTTATCCTGGCTGATGTTAACCTCATAGACCAAGCCAGGGTCGCATGCCACACTACCTCACCCCCTGTCCACGACATGCTCGAAACTTAGAGTAGCGAAAGGAAATATCTAGCACGGGGATACAGGGGCGCTGAGGTGTGACGCTACTGGAATGTTGCGAACAATACGGTCTGTCTTAAGCGCCTCTTAGGCCATTGTTGCGCACATCCCCCCTGCCCAATGACAGCCGTGGTTTATAGAGTTAAATACCGAATGTAGCGTTCTTGGCACTCAGGAACAAATAACACATAACGTACGTATCTTTATTTTGTGCAACATATACCGGATGTTGGGTTCTTGGCACCCAGTAACAAATAACACAAAACGTACGTATCTTTACTGTGTGCAACATAAACCGGATGTGGCGTTCTTGGCACTCTGGAACACATAACGTACATATCTTTATTAGGGTATGCAACATATACCGGATGTAGCGTTCATGGCACACAGGAACGAATAACGCATAACGTAGGTATCTTTATTAAGGTATGCAACATATACCGGATGTGGCGTTCTTGGCACACAGGAACAAATAACACATAACGTACGTATCTTTATCAAGTTATGCAACATATACCAGATGTGGCGTTCTTGGCACTCATGGACAAATAACACACAACGTACGTATCTTTATTAAGTTATGCAACCTATACCGGATGGGGCGTTCTTGGCACTCAGTAACATATAACACATAACGTACGTATCTTTATTTTGTGCAACATATACCGGATGTGGTGTTATTTGCACTCAGTAACATATAACACATAACGTACGTATCTTTATTGTGTGCAATATATACCGGATGTGGTGTTCTTTGCACTCAGGAACAAATAACACATAACGTACGTATATTTATTTTGTGCAACATATACCGTATGTGCATGTGGTGTTCTTTGCACACAGGAACAAATAATACATAAACGTACGTATCTCTATTGTGTGCAATATATACCGGATGTGGCGTTCTTGGCACGCAGGAACAAAAAACACATAACGTATGTATCTTGATTTCGTGTACCACTCCCTGATATACGGATTATAGCGTTCTTGGCACTCGGGAACAATAACACAAAAGTATCTTTAGTTCGTGTAACACATGCCCTGATGCTATATACGGAATATATAGCGTACCTACGTTATGTGCTATTTTCCTATCTTCAGTTTCGGTAACAGTTACCCTAATGTTATATACCGGATGTAGCGATTGGCACAACGTCCTAACAAATAACACATACGTACGTATCTCTATTTTGTTCAACACTTCCCTGATATACGGAATATAACTTCTTGGCAGTTGGCACTCGTGAACAAATAACACTAAAGAATCTACTTCGTTTACCACTTACCCTAATATTATATACGGAATGTAGCGTTCTGTGCACTTATGAACAAATAACACATAACGTACGGAGCTTCACTTTGTGTAACAGTTACCCTGATGTTAAATACCGAATGTAGCATTATGTGTACTTCGGAACAAACAGCACAAAAGTAGTTATACTTCCTGCAACACTTACACTGATGTTATATATAGCATGTAAATGTCTTTACACGTAGGAACAAATAACATAAATGTATCTTTAATTCGTGTAACACTTACCCTGATGTTATATGCCGGATGTAGTGTAAGGTATCGTTACCAATGGCTTCCGACCAAGACAAATCTGACGCGCCACTCTTATCATTTCCTTTACCAGTCAAGATACTGCCATACAAAAAATAAACCCATGATTTAGTACCGACTCGATAATTTGATAAACTAATAATAAACTATTTATGGATATGAGGGAGGAAGCCAATTACACCAATCTCAAAAATTAAATCCTTCATGTAATGCATATAATCTCTAAGTGTTAATACAATTTATTTCCAAGTGTCTCCTTTGTCCGAACTTCCTGTACCTCGGGCCCTGCTTCCAACCAATTAATTTATCAATTTGATTACCAGAAATTTCAATGGAAATCAATTAAAATGTTATTAGCAATAGTAAGTCTAATATCTCTACTTACCACTGCAGAAGTACACTACATAATAATAAAAAAACAGCGATCGGAGAGTGCATACCTATTCCGACCGACACCAATAAGCCTCGGCCATGCTCTGCACCGATTTTGCGCCTCCCAGCTCCCTCTCATGCATGCCCACCACACCCTTCTCCCTCCCACCTGTCCCTTATCTGCTCGCCCTGCTTTCTGCTCAAAAGTGTAAGGTGTTTGTTAATTTTTGTTGTTGAAAAAATACATTTCTTAGAAAAAACCTTGAAAACATCAAACCATACATTCATTTAGAATCACAGGTTAGGGTTTGAATATTTCTCGGTAATGTTGTGGCATATATTTGGGAGAATGTTATCAAAAGTTGTAAATGTTATTATAAATTGTGTGTCATAAGTTAGTTTAGGCACAGGTATATCTTTATCAAAACGATCCAATACCAGCAGCTACAGCTTTACAATTACTAGTGCATACATGCAAATTACAATATGGCTAGGCCAACTGACCCCAAAACAATACGCTCACCCAGTAACAAAAGAATAAGTGAATAATTATGCCCTCGAGCAGAGAGGAATAGAAAACCAACCATGCATGTAGGCCTGCCCATCTGATCCAATCCTCACTGTTCATCCTGACAATATACAACGCCGGAATTGTCCAGCACAAAGTGTAATAAGCAAGCATGGTAAGTATTGTCTAGTGTGACAGTAGATACATTTTGAAGATCATTTAGAGGTCATCAGCATGCAGTCATTCGAGGGAAAATTACTAAAGGATGTTGCATTTTCATGAAACTTGGTGTATGCGATCAACACCAAGTGCCAGCTTTGTATGACCATTTCAAGGTCGTGCGATGTCATCTGAGGTCAGATTTCTACAGTTTGTTGGATTTCCATTAGTTCCTGAGATATCGTGGAAAAAACGCATTTTCGTACCCCCTCCCCAACTATGCAACCTTTGACCTTACCCCTCTCATACTAATATAAATTAATCCTTATCTAATAATTAACATGTCTACTGAATTTCATGAAGGTCGATTAAGGAATTAATTACTTATACTGCCCAACTTAAATCGCTTAGTGCATTCCACGTCTGCCCCCTCCCAGGATGGTAACCTTTGACCTTACCACTCCCCAATCTTTTGGAACTTATTTCTGGTTGGTATTCATTACTTTTGCTAGATTTGGTACAAAGAGTTTCTGAGATATCGTGGAAAAATGCATTTTCGTACTCCCCTAACTATGTGACCTTTCACCCTACCCCTCCCATACTATTACATTAATCATTATCTAATACTAAAAATGTCCACCAAATTTCATGAAATTCTATCACGGAATTCGTGGCTTGTGGTGCTCAACATAATTCGCCTAATGCATTCCACATCTGCCCCTCCCAGGATCGTAACCTTTGCCACCTTCACTCCTTATTTTTTAGCCCATCCCTGGTAGATATTCATTACCTCTGCCAAATTTGATTCAAATTCATTGAGTAGTTCCTGAGATATCGTGGACAAATGAATTTTCGTACTCCCCTAACTATGTGACCTTTGACCTTACCCCTCCCGTACTAATATAAATTAATCCCTATCTATACTAAACATGTCTATCAAATTTCATAAAATTCTATCAAGGAATTCGTGACTTACGCTGCTCAACTTATTCATTTAGCACAATACACATCTTCCCCCTCCCTGGATGGTACTTTTGACCTCATCCCTCCTTATTCATTTATTTATTTAACTTATTCCTGGTTGGTATTCGGTACCTCTGCCAAATTTGGTTCACATTCCTCGAGTAGTTCATGACATATCGTGGGAAAATGCATTTTCGCAACCTTCCCCTTACCTAACTCTGTGGGATTTGACCTTACCCCTTCTGTACTAATATAAATTAATACTAATCTAATACTTAACATGTCTACCAAATTTCATGAAATTCTATCAAGGAATTATGCTGCCCAACTTATTTCGTTTAGCTGCCCTCAGGATGGTAACCTCACCACTCCTAATTTTTGTTGACTTATCCCTTGTGGATATTCTTTACCTCTGCCAAATTTGGTTCAAAGTAGTTTCTGAGATATTGTTGAGAAGCTCTTTTTCGTACCCCCTCCCCAACTATGTGACCTTTGACCTCATCTCTCCCATACTAATATAAATTTATCGTTATGTGATACTTAACATGTCTACCAAATTTCATGAAATTCTATCAAGGAAGTCATGACTTATGCTGCTCAAATTATTCCACCTAGCGCATTCCACATCTCCCCCTCCCAGGATGCTAACCTTTTAACTTTTGTTTAACTCATCCCTGATAGGTATTCATTATCTCTGCCAAATTTGGTTCAAATTTCTCAAGTAGTTTCTGAGATATCGTGTAAAAACGCATATTCGCACCCCCTCCCTAACAATGTGACCCATGACCTTACCCCTCCCATACTGTACGCATTTCCTCCTGGCTGTATCCTTAATACTCCCACCAAATTTGGTTATCATCCAAACAACAGTTCTTGATATATCGTGGTAATACAACATTAAAAAAAATCCCCCGCCCCGTGACCTTTGACCCAACACTCACGAAAAGTTGTTAGGCACAAGTTTTTCACATACCTAACATGTCTACCAAATTTGGTCCGATTCCATCCAGTTATTTTTGTTTGTTATCAAGGGTAATTGTCCTAAACTGAAACACACAACCAAAAACATAACTTACTCCGACTCCGTCAGTGTAGGTAATTATGTTGCTTTCACAGAAAAACGAAACCTGCCCAAACTTACACTGCTATAGAACAGAACTGTGACAGGACGGATTCCTTCATCTCTTATTCAAGTGTACACAAAGATTCAAACTCACCAAAATCAAGTTGGTTTAGTTATATCATAACATACTAGATGGCCAAGACCTTTGATACGATCTGATACCTCATAGATGAATGGAAATATTCAATCTCAACATTTTGCACCTTTAAAAAATAAAATTGATACTTTTAAGATACACCTATGATTTAAAAAATAAGCGTCTTTATAAAACAGATACTCAAGTGGTGTTTTTTCTTTTCTTTCTTGGTTCTGATTTTGTTCAGATAACTAGGGATCCAAAAAAGGTGAAAGTCGAGTCCCGTCGTATTCAGATACCATTTTTGACCGCACATATCTCACAACAACATTCAGCGAAAAAGTATGTTTCGTTAACCCTAATTTATGTCATACTCAACCATACAAGTTTGAACAAGTAGCAGAATGTCTTTGAAGGTTTAGGTTTACTGTTTTTATTTGACACGTAACTACCCCCACCCCCTCTCACCCAAATGATTTTTTAATTAAAATATCACGAAATATATTATATACTTTATTCTAACAGAATATGCAAATACATAGGCACACGAATCATAAAAACAACGGATACATTAATAACTTACATGCGTTTTACATGTGGGATCATGTCTCGGACTTCGAGTATATCTCCGTAGCTCCAGGGACGGTATTCCGGGCACACGAGCTCCAACCGTGAACAACTAATGCAATTGGCCGGACACGTATCTAGGAGCAAGCAGGTATCTAGATGCAATTTTCTAATGACGATGACTAGCCTGGGTGTAGGAGCCCCGGGACCCTGAGGCACATTCCCCCTTCCCCTCGCTTTCGTAGAAAATGCCAAAAGTACCCATGGGTTGAACTAAGAGATTGGGGTCCAGGGGCAACTTTACATAAAAAGTTGCCCCTGGTACATGGGCATTTGCTTGGGACCAGGGGCAGGTTTGAGGAACCCAGGGGCTGTTTATTTGTTATCATGACAAATTTCGTCTTGGAAAGTTATAATCATATCAGAAAACCATGTAGGCATTTACCATCCACCTCACACTGCCGTTGCAGATGACCTGCTAACCTAAAATACGACTAGTGGCACGTGGGTTCAGATTTGGGGAATCGAACCCAGTGGTTATTTTCAGAAAAAAAGTAACCCCTGGTTCATAAGATTTTGGCAAGAGCCAGGGACAATCATTGGGTTTCTGGGGGCAAATTACCCCTGTGTCCCGCTTATTTCAAGCCCTGAAAGTACCCCTGTTGCAAATGAAAAGTCTTTGGAATTGGTTGTTCCCACATTTTTCAGAAGGGGCCTGGCTAAATAAATGCCCTTTTCAGGCCTTCAAATCCACCCTTGAACAATACTATGAGGCATGTGTATGTTAAAGGACAGGTTCACTCAAACTGTACTTTTTATATGTTATAGAGCATTGAAAACCATGCCAGTAGCACTTTATTCCAACTTTATAG
>JAODUJ010262287.1:0-10240 GCA_027564615.1 Psolus chitonoides
CTGAATCAGGCCAACCCTGCTACTGTATATTGATTATAACAGCATCTACATGTGAATCCACAGGCCTGCCTCGCTTCCGAATTAGCCACCTTTTACCATGCCAAATGATTAGTTAGTGACCATGGCCAGTCTAAAGGGAAGGATTTGTGGACCTCCCCTTTGAGGAGGTTATGTATGATGACGGGTGCTTAGATGCCAGTTTGCTATTTCAAGTAAATTAATTAATTGACTAAGTATATCAACTTTGGTTAGATTAGTTCCTTTAGTAGAAGGTTACTCTTCCGAGCCTATATGCGGCTCATAGGACTGGTGCTTACATTAGGTTTCCTTTGTCCATATGCTATTGCAGTGACGACGCCAGGATTTCTCGAAGGCGGGGGGGGGGGAAGGAAAATATCCCAAAAACCAAAATATCGGTACACATTAAAATATCAGTTCAAAATCGATATATCAGTTAAACATCCATATTGGTAAATAATCCATATTGAAATGGTGCAGAAAAGATCCAGCATTGCATATCAATGAACCAACAACAGTATGTTAACAGTGAAGTTATTAAATTACACACAAAGCGCGCCAACATTTTGGGGTTTTAATCAACTCTCTCATTAATTACCACTTTCTTGACCATTTTAGGAACAATCATTCTTTAATTTTTCCCTTTCCCTTTATTTTTTCTGAAGATAAAAAAATGCCAACAAAATTTCGGCCCCCCTGGATCAGCCCCTGTATTGTGCAAGTGAAGTGGTGAATGTAATACACCCAGGTCTAAATCAAAGAACATGAATGGACATCCAATCAGATGAACAGTTCATCAGTGTAACCACGAAATTCCCTCTGGATGAGACTTCAGTTACAGAACTCCATCATCAACTACTATGATCGACTATAGCCCAGGTGAACCCGCCCCACATGTGGTATCTACAAAACTTCATTGTCTCTACAAGCCATTACTTCATGTATCCAGTTTATCCTCCATGACTGGCAGGGTGCCAGAAGGTGGTAATGGGTACAACTCACTGACAGTTGACTTCCATCTCTGCTTTTCTACAAGGGGGAAGGGGACCTCCTGGATATCATTCAACTGATTTCATTCACACCCGATGTCGTCGCACTAACTTATAAATCACCACAGAGATTTACCATTGCCTTTCCACTCAATGACTGACATGACATACCATTTGGATATTCCTGGACATTCCATGTTTGTCTCAATTGAAAACCATGTAGCTAAGCATTGCTTGTGGTCACCCTTCTTGCTATTGTATACCACTCAAAGATATCCCGGGACAAACTAACCTGCCCTGGATGATAATGCATACAATACCTGAAGTAGTTCTAGTTTCACCTACTACTGAGCAACATTATTTTCTGATTCACCTTGCATGCCAAACACCTTATAGGGTCCCTGTGTAAACCACTAGCAAGCAATACCTTCTTGCTATTGTATACCACTCAAAGATATCCCGGGACAAACTAACCTGCCCTGGATGATAATGCATACAACACCTTGAAGTAGTTCTAGTTTCACCTACTATTGAGCAACATTATTTTCTGATTCACCTTGCATGCCAAACACCTTATAGGGTCCCTGTGTGAACCACTATCAAGCAACCCTCCATGCCATTGTATACTACTCAAAGATCTACATGATGTACCGCTCCAATATCCCTGGACAATCTAAGCCTGCCCTGGATGATAACACAGCAACACCCCAAGGTAGTTCCAGTCTGAACTGCTATCAAGCACCATCTGTTCATTCATTACCTCGCATGCCACAAATCGGCAAAATGAGCCACTGTGATATCCCTGGACAATCCAATGTTGTCCTGGATGATAACACACCCAACACTCCTAAAGTATCCAAGTTAACCCTTTCTGTGCCTTTTTGGCATGAAGGTGACACTGGGGGTGTGGGATTATACACGCTAGAGCGCCAGCTGGTGGCTTTGTCTACACATTCCAGTGGTTACATAACAGCTTTCATGCTTGGGCGGCTAGGACACATGGTCCAAAAAGCTGGCTGCATGGTAGTGCAGTGACGAGCAGTGTGTGAACGAGGAAGGGGGTGTGCCCCGGCATTTGCCAGTTGGCACTGGAAGGGTTAACTCCTACCGAGCACCACTTCCTTTCAAAATACCTTCTAAACCTGCAGCGGACCGCAATCATTTTAGGCCTCGATCCAGCAAAAATAGTTAGCAATCGGTCGCACCTCAATCGAAGATCATACTACCCAAACAAATTATCCTTTAACGTTTGCCCGTAATTTCTGAAATGATCTCGGGACTCGTCTAAAATATTCCGCAACCAATATATTGGGTTGCGTACCAACGTTCTAAACCACTCAGTAGATTCACATGAGGAACCACTTTAATATCCCTGGACAATCTTAGGTTGTCCTGGAGGATAACACACCCCTGAAGTGGTCCCACCATGCACCACCCACCTACTGCCCTCCTGCAGCCACATCATATATCCCACAGCTGACCTTGTTGAAAGACACAATCTCATGACTCAACAGTCATTTATCACTTTATACAAAAACACCATGCCTTTCTACGAGGCAGAAATAATTCATCTCAGATTGGCATGGCATAATCAAATTAAGATGCTGCTTACATCTTTTCTGCAACTGCTGTACTTGTTGCCTTCAGAGGCATGGCAAGCAGGTCATTATCAGACACCGCCATTACACGTGGCATGTACCGATCACCGTAACTGTACCAGTGAACAATAGCGAGCATCGAGACTAACCCCTTGTGCCATCAGAGGCATGTCAAGCAGGTCATTAGCAGACATCGCCATTTCACGTGGCACGTACCAACCCCTGTACGTAACTGTACCAGTGAACAATAGCGAGCATCAAGAATAACCCCTTGTGCCATTCAGAGGCATGGCAAGCAGGTCATTATCAGATACCGCTGTTACACGTGGCACGTACCAACCACCGTACGTAACTGTACCAGTGAACAATAGCGAGCATCAAGATTAACCCATTGTGCCATTCAGAGGCATGGCAAGCAGGTCATTATCAGATACCGCTGTTACACCTGGCACGTACCAACCACCGTACGTAACTGTACCAGTGAACTATAGCGAGCATCAAGACTCACCCCTTGTGCCATCAGAGGCATGGCAAGCAGGTCATTATCAGACACCGCCATTACACGTGGCACGTACTGATCACCGTAACTGTACCAGTGAACAATAGCGAGCATCAAGACTAACCCCTTGTGCCATCAGAGGCATGGCAAGCAGGGCATCATCAGACACCGCTGTTACACTTGGCACGTACCAACCACCGTACCTAACTGTACCAGTGAACAATAGCAAGCATCAAGACTGACCCTTGATGACATCAGCTGGGCCCGTGACTGCGGCCAGAGCACCATCTATGCATTATATTCATCACAACGAACGAGTGACCTTTGACCTTTCACACGTAGACCGGTTCCTGCGGTTCGGTAGGCTTTTCTGTCTCTGCCTCCAGGTCCTCTTTGTTGATGGGCGTCTGCGGGGGCATGTCAAAGTTCATCCTCATTGGGTTGGGGTACGGGTGCCCGCCGTCATCGAAGAACCTCCTGAAGGTGAACTCAAAGAAGGCATGCTCCGTCTGCCGGTGATTCTCCTTGGCTTTGTGGTTCTTGTGCATCCCGTTGCTGTCAGAACTTCCCCAGCTGGAGGTGGAACTACGTATTTTGTCTGGAGACACAGGGTCAAAGTTGGAGGTGTCCGTGGGGAACTTGATGGTGGGCTGGAAAGGGGCTTCCGTGTCCCTGATGTTCTTTGTGAAGTCAATACTCCTGAGAAAGGAGTGGTGCTTGATCAGGTGAGCATCGAGTCTATGCTCCTGGTCAGTGCACAGCTCCAAGATAAGTTGCTCCGCCTGGGGTGTGAGCTTGGCGATGCGGGGGATCTTCAGAGACTCTCGCCAGTGGATCACCTGGAGAAAATCAGAAAGAGATGAGGAATTGAAGCGATTCAGAAGTATTCAAACTTGTTCTGGCAGCCCTGGAAATGAATTAATGACTTGCAGTTTTAAATAGTTTTGTGGTTATTGAATCATGCAAGGATTATTCAACAAACTATAACACTGGGGTATGCTATTGTGCTATAGTATGTAGGTCTCATATAAGGATTATATATTCAACATACTATAACACTGGGATATACTATTGTGCTATAGTATTTAGGTCCCATAAAAGGATTATTCAACATACTATAACACTGGGGTATGCTATTGTGCTGTAGTATTCAGGTCTCATACAAGTATTATTAAACTACTATAACACTGGGGTATGCTATCGTGCTATAGTTTTTTAGGTCTCATACAAGGATTAGATATTCAACATACTATAACACTGGGGTATGCTATTGTACTATAGTATTTAGGTCTCATACAAGGATTACATATTCAACATACTATAACACCGGGGTATGCTATTGTGCTATGGTATTTAGGTCTCATACAAGGATTAGATATTCAACATACTATATAGCACTGGGGTATGCTATTGTGCTATAGTATTTTAGGTCTCATACAAGGATTATTCAACATACTATAACACTGAGGTATGCTATTGTGGTATAGTATTTTAGGTCTCATACAAGGATTATTCAACATACTATAACACTGGGGTATGCTATTGTGGTATAGTATTTTAGGTCTCATACAAGGATTATTCAACATACTATAACACTGGGGTATGCTATAGTATTCAAATATTCAACCCCAAATGCAGATTTTGGTATAGTGCACCATAAATCTACTACTAGAAGTCAAGCAGGCAATTGGCATGTAGTCACTAGTCACGATCCTATTTTTTTATCATAAATAACCAGGACAGCACATTATTAACAGGGCATAATCCCTGCATTTCTGTCCGATTCTTTGGGATCCGATGACAAAGGAGAGGGGCGGATGTTTACCCAAATGATCTCTCAGGATTATCTGTTTTCAGGCTGCCCCATCTGTTCCGAAACTTGAGTCTTCAGGTCTGATCTTATCACCACCTGATGCAATTACAGGGTTCCACAAAACATGAATGACCTTCGACCCACTGTGTCATCACTTGTCCATATGTTGGGGGATATAAAAACAAGAGGGGGCTCATAAAGGCCTCCATGTGACAATCTTCCACAATGAGCTCCAAATGAGTCAGTATCATGATTGACAGCTTATGAAAGGGCGCTCGCTGATCAAGGGAATAAAAGTCGCTGAGAGAAGGGATAAAAGTAACTATGGAATAAACATTTCCCAGATGACATTCTATGAGGTACATATCATCTCATTCCACAGACTAGCAATAGGAAGGTAGTTATACAGGGCGAGGGACCAAGAGTTCTATGTGCAGATTGGCACAACATCAATCCCTTCCAACACAAGTTGTAGAGGTTGAATTTTGGATAGAGTGACAGAGGAACTGTGGGGTATGAGAGGTGGCACCAGGACCACCCTTTGGGAAGGAAAGGGGGGTGCAAACTTCAAACTGTGAGAGGCAAAATTCCAAATTGAAAGGCAAAATTCCAAAATCCCAAAAAATCAAAATGTGGGGAATACAGAACAATTTTTTGAGGTGCAAATATCTTATATATGCTTCAATACAACACACACACGAATACAATGTATATTACACCCCACGCCCACAACCAGTACATGTATGTTTGGTTGTTCAAAGTAATCAATATTTTTTAGGGTATCTCTTAGAGAAGCACCACTGGTGTGCCAGGCATACATTCATGAAAGTACATTGTTTGGAGGAGGATTTGCTCATAAAAAACAGTCAAGTTCACAAAAGTATTTCCAATTTGATGACACCTCCCCCAAGATAACCGTACAAGAGATATTAGGAAACATTTTCAAGTTTGTCCACACAAAAATAGTTTTAAACACAATGTCCTTTATAGTAGTCAGTAAGTAATGTTGCTGCTAGCTTCAACGCGTATTCTCATTAACACGCTACCATTTACTGTTAACAGATTCATTCTGAAGTTATCTATGCCGTACTGCCTCAGCAGTCCAGCCTATGAGCCACCCTTGGATCCCATTTATATTTTCCATGAAATTTTGACAATTAAAGGCCCCCAGTGTCCGAATTCTGTATAAATTGTTCAAAGTTTAAATAATACACAACTTCAATTGAGCTGACTATTACTGTAGATGTTTGGCAGATTTGGGGTGCGATACAGGTCTTTGAATTTGGTTTAAATCTCCAAACATACAAAAACATAATTATTACCGGTTCTGGTGATGTGCATGTAAAAAAAAGTGTTTTGAATATGGTTTTGTAACTGAAACAAACCCTGATGGCCCTTTATAGGAAGGAGCGCGATGAGTTTGGAGTCAAGCAGAGCAGACTGATTTTATTTGTTAATGAGATCATTCACTATAATCAGTCAATCACAAAAGTAACTTTACTTTGAAGAAATATTGCTGCATGGAGAAGTTATGAATGTTGCATTGATTGGGCAAAACTTTTATGTAAATTAGGCTGGGTTTCTATTTAACAGCTCTGTTCTTCATAGAACAATGTTAATTTTCAAAGCAAAGATCACAGACCTGAATAATTTTTCATTCCATTCCACACAAGAATAATTGTTTGTTGGTTAGTTGGGATGACATTTAGACATCCGACAAACTCATTGAGCTCTTTCGAAGCAAAATGCGAGTTTAATTCCACACAGTCGAATGTCATCGCAAAATGCATGGATGGGGTTTATTTACGCACAAAATTACGGAACTTCAGTTCTGTTCATGGTTGTCAACATGCCATTACCAAATCTTTAAAAAAGTTACAATTTCATGGACTGCCGACAAGATCTACAGTTTCAGGCTTTCGCCAAATTGGGCAATTGAAGAGCAGAAACCTCCGTAAAGGCATTCTCATAATTAACAAAGGAAATATATAATAGGATCTTCGTTTTGTGAAAGAAACGTGTCTTTGAGGACACAAACACAAATTTTTGCTAAGTTAAATGTGACATTCTTGCTCTGTACAAGGTTTGAAAAATTAGCATCACTTTGAAATTGGCAGTAACAGTCAGCTTAGCTGATGTGATAGACTGTAAAATAGTGTTGCAAGGTTAATATTATATCGTATGAAGTTATCGATATGAATTCAGCCTACCCTATCGTTATGAAAATTACCATAAATGACATCAAGCAAAAATATTTTATAAGAAATTACAAAGACAAACATAAGGTTTTCATTTTCCAAGTCTACAGGTGATATCAGAATCTGTATCAAAATGGCAACTCTCATGCTCGGATTTTAAATTCAAATACCCCGGTAAGATGGGGAGGTAAGTAAACAATTCTAGCTAAAGTTTGGTGAAGATGTTCTTCTTATGGTGCTCTTTCATCACCCACATCGATTATTTGGTTTTAAAACATTCAGGGTTTATTTCTCCTTTAAAGTGTCCCATATATTGCTAAGGGCAATTAGCCCCCTAATCCCATATAATAACCCTCAGCCCTAAGCTAATTGTTGTACCCTGCCTCACTGCATTTTGACATACATGTACCTAATTTACAACAAATTCTTCATGATTAGGTCAATTATGGTGTATTAGATTGTAACAGGTGTTGGTAGGAATTAGGACACAAGTGAAGGCCAGAGGAAACCACATCAAACTGATAACTGTAATTCTGTGAAAAATCACCTTGCAAATTAAATGTAATTTGATCAATCATACCAGACTTTCACCTTGGTAATACCTGCTGATTTCTAGCCAGAGGCACAGGAGATGCTAACATGACTGCCTGGGTACATGCACCTACATGCATGACTTCGCTGTATCTTTGTGTGTGTGTGTGTTTCCAGTGTCATGGAATTGGGGACTGTCCTACCATCATCTCACACAGGGTGACTCTAACATTCACCCATACCCCACCCACTACCCCTCCCATGCGTTATGGGATGTCCCCCAGGGGACACGCTTCTGTGACATACTGTGGTACGTCGGGATCGAACAGATTGGACTGCGCACATTGTGCGGGAGTGACTAGTTATCAATGAACAGGGGTAATGTCTGTGAAGTGCATTTGAAACGTATGCGTGTAAAAACGCTAAATAAATCTCCATCATTATCATTATCATTATCTGTTATGTTAATTACCTTCCACTGGGTGAGCTCTGGCCGTTCGTCATGGAATGGAGGCTGCCCAACCAGCATCTCATACAGGATCACACCAACGCTCCACCAGTCGCACATCTGAGTATAACCTGCAAAAAGATAATAAATGAATCAATTATTTATTTGAAGGAAATTTACAGCCAGAGTGACAGACAATTGCACACTTTTAACACAAAATACACTGAAAGATCTTGTCTGGTTCAAAAAGGCTGAGGTAGTTCATTTCATCATTTTATATATTTTTACAACCTTCAATATTTTTTTATACATTATTCAATCTAGGTTTAATATTTAAAATTTTGACATACCAATCAATGAAGGTTTTTTATATTTTTGTATACAAAAGAGGACTATAATATCAATTCACCACTAGTTGAAACTATCTGCAAGAGTGCCATCTTTGTTATTTCAAGCCAGGCAAATTATAGGCCTACGCATTGTTTCATCTTCCAACTCAAATTATTCAACTCAAACCGTGGGGCTTTAAATTCTACAAGGAAGTCCAAGTCGAACATGGTACTGTAATTGAAGATCAGCAAAAAATATGTTGTTGCACAAACTACCTCCGTCCCGTCTGTGAATGGTGCTTTGTCACCAATTTTAGGAACTACTATGTGGAGTTAAAAGGTGGGGCAGGGTCTGGTAACATTCCAATAGCAATACATTTGAGGTTTGTGCATGAAATCAACACAAACATGTATTGTCTGTTGAAAGCTGAATAATACAAGGAAAATCCCCGAGTTGTTCACCTTCATTACGGTATTTACGGATTAAAATATTCCCAGAAATGTCACCTACTGTTAAGTTCAAATGAGCTGAAAATTAATTTTCAAGGAGTACGCAAACTTTTTAGAGAGTGCAATTTTTTAATATTTTTTAACAAAGTGACATGGGGAAGGGTGAACCCATAACCCCCATGCACAAAGAGCTAAGAAATAAAAAGATCCAGCTTGTTAATCTTAGATTTAAAAAGCTGGAGATTGAAAGTGGGTGGGATTTAAACATGCTGGGGGAGCATATTCCAGGCATGCGAAGTGTGAGGAAAGAATGAACGACTACTACTATGAATTGTTCATTATAGTAGTAAGGGTCATTCATGTCTATCCTGGAGAACTATCAAAATTGTGATTTAAAACCTAATAAGACTTGGTAATATTAAAAAAGTTTTTTTTTATTACTAAACTCCGGTTACCAGTTTCTCAATATCGTATTCACTTATAGTAGCGCACTGCGCTGAGACAAACCTAAAGCTATGCGCTTCTATTAGGGTTACTATTTCGCGAACTGGTACATGTGCTATATGATGCTATCAACCAACGGCTACATAGTTTTGTGAACCTGAAAAATATTACCACAGGGATAAGGACGAAAGTGAAGCTAAAAAGATTGTTACTGTGGTACCCGATGTCTAACTACGGATCAGCGTTAGCTGAGCACTATGGGACCCTTTGGGGCAGTTACCTATCATCTACTGTATTGCTATTATTGGTGTGTAGAAAATTGCAAAGTTGACAAAAAGTGTGGTATTATAAGGGTGTAAAGAAAAAAAATACAAGTGTGCTAGAACTATAAGAGATTGAGCTTCTATTAGAATGAATACGGTATGGCTAGTTTACTTGGTAGGGCTGGAAAAACTGCAAATTTCCCGGCATTGCAGCCAATCATTCCCCATCAATTCCCCCAGCAAATGGCTACAGTACAGTAATAACACTTTTTATGTGTCTGAGTCCGAGATTTCCCACAAAATGGCAAAATTTCCCTCAAGATGGCAAGACTTCCACAGCATGGAGTTGCCTATGTTGGCCAATAATTTCCAGCACTATTACTGGGTGTGAGGCTAGAGCTCAGGTAAAATGTGTAGTTTTTGCAATAAAACAACTCACTGATTCCTTCAACAAGAGCCGAGGACTTTGTGATTCTTTGCCTTCAGATATGAAACCTGATTTTGTTCGATCTCTGTTGACCTCAGAAAACCTTTGACCTCAAGAAAAACAATAGGGTCCATGTACTAACTATGATGAACACACAGTTATGGTGGTTACAAGGTTTTCACTATTTGACCTCTGTTGACCTCAGATGACCTTGGACCTCAATCATAAACAAC
>JAODUJ010262398.1:0-10239 GCA_027564615.1 Psolus chitonoides
GGTGTAACCAATCCCATCCTGCTCCCGGGACCGCCATTTTACGTCCCCATCCGACGGACATCAGTGAACTCCAGGAATTGCCAAAGGGTGAAAGATTACTAATTTGTGGTTCTTCATACGCCAATATGATCAGTTGATTCATTCTGATTCCAAGATAAGGGGTGGGTATCAGGGCTTTGTAAACAAGAATTCACTAATTGTATCTTGTCTTATCCCTTAGTTTGATTAGTTTGTTATTTTCATATTTACTTGTGCCAGTTGTTTAAAATGTCACTCAGTTGATAAATTATTCATATTTTTGTTTTGTCATATATATAAATATACATATATTACTCATTCCATTTTCAAGTGGAACAACATAAAAAAGTTATTACTTTATTCAGAACAATTGTGCATATTGGTGGATTTATGCATTTATCAAGTAATTTCATTATATTTTCAGTATATATTTTTTTCATTATATCATTCATTACACTACCATTAACATGCCTGTTCAGGGTTTTTACCACAATTATCATTTTTAATAACTTTAAAAGTTTCCAATATTTGCTAATATTCATTTCTTGATAGGGAATTTCTGTCAGGGAATTGATTGCGTTTGTTTTTCGGAGAGTGGAACACAATATACTTTCTATTGTTGTGGTCATGCAATTGCATTGTTAGCTTTGGTTTCATGTAGGCTAATATTGCTTTATGAAGTAGGTATTATTGTCAATGTTTATCACACATTAACGTACAGGTAAAAAATAGGAAAGTCAGTTTGAAAAATGAAAATTTCCCATACGGATTTCCATAATTCAATATATCTGATTGAATCTTGATGTCTTGAAAGTTTAAATCCTTAAAACTTACTGTTTTGTGTATTCACATGCTACCATACTTAGATGCCATGTGACATCTAATTCGCATATTCGACCCGATTGCTATTAATAAACGGAACCTTTGACTTATATAGCACCCAATAACATCCACCTGAACTGGGCAAATAGGAATGGGCATCTCTCATAATCAAAGACGGATCCAGAAATTTCTGTAAGGGGGGGGAGAATGAAGTTGTTGGTTGATATTTTGTATGATTTTGATGTGTTTTTCATACTTTTGTATGTACAAAAGTGCTGTAAGGGGGGGGGGGGAGGGGGGCGGTCGCCCCGTCGCCCTTGCTCATAATTTCGCATTCCCAGAACCCAAGAAATAGCCAGTGAGTCAGTGACAACACCTGGCTCAGACCTACTGGCAGAGGCGGTTGGCCGAAGAATGGTAAGGGAAGACTGAACTAGCCTAGAATCTAGCAGGTGGAACAAAGAGCAATTCTTTGGAAACTGTAACCACCCCAGAAAATGCCTGGTGCTTAACCGTGAAGGCCTCAGCCCCTAGTGAGAGCGGGGGGCCTGGCTAAGCGTCCTAACCCAAAAAGGGGTGGGATGGTGGGTGTCACATGGCGGTAAGTATGGTAGCTCGTGAATACCCAAAACAGTAAGTTTTGGGAAATTCACTTTGCTTAACCATACTTACCGACCATGTGACATCTAATTTGCATAGACTGGCACCGTAAAAAAACAGTAAGAACTACCGGTTAGGCTGGTGCGAACCCTGGGAAGGACACGCAAGAGCCGCACGACCAAATGCTGCCTCTGCAACAAGTGAATCCGAGAGATAGCAGGCCACGAAGGTGGAAGGAGTGTTCCAAGCGGCCGCCTTGAGGATGTCGGGAACCGGGATGCCGGGACCCCTTGAATCTCATGCGCTCTAGCTGCGCCCTGACTTCGGCCAACCACTGAGAAATGGTATCCTCAGAGGCCGCAGTATGCTGACCTCCTGGGAGGATGAACAGGTGGAACGAATGTCCTTAGTCCTGCTCAAATACCTTTTCAGGCTCTGACGGAACACCAGAACATATCCTCCCGCACTGAGGAGAGAATTCCAATCTCGGGGATGAAGATATCCCCGGGTAATAACTCCAAGGTCTGATATTTGGCCAGAGGAGTGGGGTAAGTACCAGCCGGACCCCGTGGTTCTCAAACCTAATGTGTCCCGGCTTGGTGGAGAGAGCCTGAAGACGGCTACTCCGCCTGGCCGTGGCCGCTGCTACAAAAAATAGTTTTGTGAGTCAATAGAGGGAGAGAGGCCTCATGCAATGGCTCGTAAGGCGGTCTCGCCATGGCTTGTGACACTGTGTTGATGGACCACGAGGGAGGTAGTGAACGAACAAGGGGACGTGCGTTACTCATGCCCCTAAGGAGCTGAGCTAGGATCGGATTGTTATCAACATATAACCCAAAAGGAAAACCTTGATGGATCGTACCAATGGCTGACCCGGTAGTTCTTCATGGTGCTGACTTGTTTGCCCTCGTCAAACAAGCGCTTAAAGAACTCGGAAACCTTGCCTAGAGAGGCGTTACTTGGAATAACTTCCTCCCGCTGACACCACTGATAGAATCTCACAATTCGTGAACCGTAAGTTCTAAAAGTGGAGGGTCTCCGTGACCGGGCTGCCAAGTCGGCAATGTCCTCCGGAATTAATTCCTTGTGAAACGAGGGGATTCATGATAGACGCCATGCAGATAGATGGAGATCTTGAACTCTGGGGTGGTGGACCCGTCCTGAGAGAATAAATCTCTGCAGGGAGGGAACAGGAAGGGGGAGCCCACCACGAAACTGTGGAGGGGGAACCAAGGTTGGCAGGACCAAAGGGGGACGATTACAAGAATCGTTACCCTGGATGCTCTGACCTTGAGAAAAACCCAGTGAATCAGGTTGAACAGGGGGAAGGCGTAAGCATCGAGCCCGTCCCAGGAGAGGGACAGAGCGTCTGTCTCCCATGCTCGAGGATGAAATAATTTCGAGCAGAAGGTCGGAAGCTTTGCATTCCCCACTGTTGCAAACAGATCCACCAGGGGCCTGTGTACGTTCCGGAAAAACCAGGACGTCCATCTCCCCCTGACTCACTTGACCCATGGACAGCGCATCAGCTAACAGGTTCCCCTTCCCCGCAATGTGAGTGGCTCGCAGGTGGATGTTGTTGCGATAGCACATCCAGAGAACCCAGGCCACACAACACGGGCTGGGGGAGTGAGTCCCCTCTGCCTGTTGATGTGGGCCACCGCTGTAGTGCTGTCTGAAAATACAGTAAGAACCTCACCCCCCCCCCCCCACGAGTTCCGTTATCTGACCGACAGACCTCGGCACCGCTTTCAGTTCCAGCACATGTGCTGGCGTGCCTCTTCGCTGGTCAAGAACCGGACCGGACTCTGTCCTGGCAGAAGCCCCCTCCCCCCAACCCGACAGCAACACGTTATTGGTCGGTACCGAGATGGGAGGGCGAAACTACCCGAAGACCACCCCTTTCGACAAGCTCACACTAGTTCGCCACCACTTTGAGTGGGGTGAACCCCATTTGTCAGAGGGACTAGGCAAGACTGGTCGCGGGCCTGAATCAGCTGAGAAGGTGAAACTAAAGTGAGCGCATGCAAAGGCGGCAAAGGTAAACCAGCCACTGAGTTGGGGTGAGTAGAGACTTCTTGTCGTTGACTATCCAGCCAATCGACTGGAGGAATGCTATCACCTCCCGGGTCCTCTCCTACGGCTGACAAAGCGAGTCTGCCAGGAGCAGCCAGTTATTGCCAGTGCTTCTCTCTGCTTGGGGTCGGAGGGGGTAGGAGTTACCCTTTCCCCCTCCAGAAGGGGCGGAGGAGTAGTGAGCTCTAGGCGATACCCCTCGGATACGCTTGCACCACCCAAGCAACTGAGCAGAAAGCAGACTAGTCACTGACAAAAAGTCTCAGCCTCCCCCCGCCATAGGGACTATGGCGGGGTGGCACCCCTAGAGCCGGTTTGAGTAAGGACCCTGACGCCTGGGTCACTTACCTCCCGAACCTCAAACCTGCCAGGCGCTGGTGTATAACCCCTCTTCAAAGACTTATTGGACCTGCGCTTCGGTGGAAGCTGATCCTTGCCCCTGCGCCCTCTGAGATCGAGGAGCACGTGGGGCACGGGACGGATCCGAGGGGCCGGGTTTCGGCGAAGGCATGAATGGGACGGAAACCGTCTCCGTATGCCTCTTGACCTCCTCCGAGAATTTCTGGAGAAAGGACCGGGAGATCCTGCAGATGGCTCCTGGCTTCGGCAGTAGGCCACGCAAAGACGTCCAGGAGATGACTCCGGCGCTCCTGCGTGGCCTTGAGGGAAACGTGAACAAACTGATCAAAGATCAGTCTGCTCAAAGGACCAAGCATCCTGACAAGACTCCCAACTTCCGATTGAGAAATCGGGTTTGGATGGTCGGGAGCCAGAACAGAGCCTAATTCGGCGATCCCGGCCTGGAAGGGCAGGAACCAGACGGCACCCCTGGTTCTGAAGACCAGGGGGGCGTACAAAGCCGAACATCCCGGCATCCCAACACGGAAGGGTTGGAAACTGCCTGGTACTTCCAACCTCAGAGGGCAGGAACCAGGACAGAGCTCAATTCGGCGATCCTGGCCCCAAAGAGCCAGGAACCCGACGACACCCTCGTAAGCTCCGAAGAGCAAGGAGGGTGTTCGGTGATCCCAGTCCGAGGGGTTGAGAACTGCCAGGTGCTCCCTACCCCCGGAGGGAAGAGAGCCAGGACAACCGAATCGGCAATCCCGGCCCCGAAAGGCTGGGAACCAGATGACACCCCTGTAAGTTCCGAAGAGCCAGGGGGGCATACAGTGCTGAAAGGAGGTGCCCCAATAGACACATTAGTGTCAACACCCGGGTTGAGGACCGCTGACCAGGGTCAGTGGCGACTGGTAACTGGCACCACTCAACCAGAGGTAGAGCAGATAGAAGTTGCCCAGCCCCTGAAACAGTTCCAACTGATGCTGGACTGTTCAGGACAGGATCTATTGTTCGAGTTCGTGCGGAAACTGTAAAAACAGAATCCCCACTGTGGAACTCGGGGCCAATGTATAAATTCCCTGTGGAACCGAAGTTCCACAGGTAGTCGATACGCGAATCATTGCCGATTAAAGCCCCGAAATCCTACCAAGGCTCCCATCGGAGGGTTCGCAATGGGAACCCTCTGATGCTCCAGTGTCTCTAGACCTACTCTTCTTCGTCCCCTTACTACTCCCCTTACTATTTTCCCTACTTCTACTCCCAGTACCCCCGTGCAAGACGGCCCCCCACAAGCAACAACAAGGGCCCACTGCTCATCCGAAAAATCCTGACAAAACTGACACAGGAAAAGGGAATGTTGGTCACAATTTCTATTGGAACGAAACACAGAGCAGGACCCACAAAGGTTGCTGACTAAGAGGGGGGGACCAGAGAAAGGGGTGTGAGGGGGAAGACATACCCAACTAAACTTAAGTTAGTAGTAGCAGTACACAGTATCAGTGTTAGGCTACTACTAACGTCAACTAGGCAAGCCTACAAGAATTTTAAATGAAGGAAAGAAAATACGCAAGTAAAACTTCCATTAAGAAAAAGGCTCAAAAGTATGTAGTAATCCCTTATAAATTCAAATGATATCCAAGAAGGTCCAATGAAAACGTAAATACTCTGATGTAAATGGATGAAAATGTATTCCGGATAAGACTAGCATGTGCTATGATTAGCCGGAATCAAAATTATGAGGGTTGCTCATTCCTATTTGCCCAGTTTAGGCGGATGTCATTGGGTGCTATATAGGTCAAAGGTTCCGTTTATTAATAGCGATCGGTTCGAATGTGCAAATTAGATGTCACATGGTCAGTAAGTATGGTTAGGCGAAGTGAATACTTATGTCATAGGCTCACTCACCTTCTGGTAAACATTACTTATGCAATTTTGGCATCAGCGGCCCAAAAATTCACCTACAATATCACCAAACTTTTGAAGTGAGTGTCATATGGGAGCCTGCACTGCCGGACACAGTTGGTCGATTCCGCGCTCTATAACTGGCTACGTCATTCACAGTTCAAACTCTAATTCCACCTTTATTAAAGCCTCAGTCTGTGTTGATAACTTCGGTCCAAATTAGGAATAAAATATGTGGGCAGTAATGGTTCATGATGATCAGAATTAAAGGTTTCTATCCACATTTTAGAATTATCTTTCTTCGGCATATTATTAGCTAACAAAGTTCAAAGATCTATTTCTGTAGGGCACACAATAATTTCTGAATGGTGCCATAATGCATTTAACTGAAATATATTACTCTTACTCTGACTATGACTATTTGAATGAAAATCACAAGATTGATATGTGTCATCTGCATGGTAAAAGATATGTCCTATACATGCTTAGTGAAAAATTTGCAAATTCGTCAAAATTCTACATTGCAACTCCGAATAGGGCTTTGAATAGCATAGGTTATTTGCAAAACCATTATTTTGAAGGATAAAATTCTCATTTACAAATATTTCCCTTAAAGGGCGACAAGAAAAAAAAGCTGCTAGTGCCGGTGAATTGAACTGTCAATGACCTTAGTTAGTTAAGGTACCGTGTTGATATTATTGATATCAGTGTTGCCAATTGCAACTTCTGTTTTCTTGACTCTTGCCGGCATTTAATATGAAACATTGTTACTAGTTGGCAACCCTGCAACTGCATGATTCATACACACCCGGGGCGTCTGGAAACTTTTTGAATTTTGAATTTCATTGTATGGTTTATCAAGTGTTCAAAAATCATTAATTTTTCCACAAATTGATTTATCACTGTCCCATTCTAATTATTGCTGCAATTTCCTCACAATTTCTTCTGGGTTCGAATCCAAGCCAGGTCAACTAGCCAGAGAGAGCAGGGTTCGTGCTGGGCCAACAATGTTGGGGTCTATAACCCACCCCTTTTCCCACAAAATGTTAGGGTCCGACCTGAAATTTTTGGTTCTTTTTGCGAAAATTGGACTCAAATCACTGAAAAAAGCATCATGGGCGCGAAGACGCAATCTAGCGCAAACACTGAGAGTAGTACCTACCGCTGTCTTGGTTGGTGCTCAGTGCTGGGGTATTTTAGCATTGTGTGAGTGGTTCCCTCTGGGTATGAGAAAGCAACTGTGCCAGTGAAAAATTGTAAAAAAGTAAATAAATAAAATAAGCATTTTCAAAAGCTTGAAAAACACAAACAAAATTCAAACATTTCATGGTTTTAAAACCTTGCATGCAAACGAATCTTTTTTTTTGAGGAAATGATAAAACATTTGATTGGGCAACAAATATATTACATGTATACAAGCAAAGAGTAATTTTTCGTAAAAATATTCACCAGAAAGTTTTCAAAATTAACCTTGTAAAATTAATTTAGGCATTACGAATTGCTGCATAGTTTAATAACGTTTGTACAGTATACATTTTGTGCCATGTACTATACGGTGCTTTAAGAGAGGTGCTTTCATAGTTTTACCTGCCAAATTTTCCTAATCGAAGTAGAAAGTAATTAATAAAAATGAATTAGTAATAATTAATTAATACTTTTTGCTATAGTATAGTGAGAAAAGGGTCAGGAAGGACAGAAGTCCTCATAGAGGACCCTGCGACCAAACCAACCCTGTAGAATAAATAACAGGCACCTCAAAAGTAACTAGAACACCGGACCGCAAATTCTGAAAAACTTGTCCAGAGAATTCTTGAAATAATTACCACTTATGTATTGAGTTGATTGGGTTGATGCGGGATGATGCGGAGTGGCAGCGCTGAACACAGAGTCACAGCACCAGTAGAAACTGTTCGGAATGAAGACCATGCAGGGTGATGTGTTGTCTTCCATTTACCACCTTTTGAGATGGATGACGGCTCACGTTTAGCGCCGACACTCCTCCGTAGAAATGTGAGGATGACGATTTAACAGATGACCAATGCAACAGGTATGGCATAAAGCTGCCGAAATACATTTAGTGACTCGCGAAAACATTTCCATGAGCCACTAAACTTGTGTGCAGTGAGCCATCACCTTCTTTGCCTCCCAGTAGAAACCGTCTGGTGGACCGACCCTTCATCCACTAAATTCGGGGGTACAAATACGGGGCAGTAGAAACACACGGGTATGTAATAGTCACTTTGTTACTTGATGTTTTTTTTATCATCAACAGTAAAATTTTAGCTTTATCACATTAACATGTGTCATTTATGTGTAGGACACTACATGCTGAAAGTAATTCCAAGTATGCATTCACTATCAATTTAGTACCTTTGCTTGGTAGACACCTTTTCTTCGCTTCTGGAATTGTGCTTTAATATACTGACCAGTTTTGTATTTTATTAGTATTCATTTTTTTCAGAATACTATATTTTTCCAGTTCTAATCTATAGTACTTAACACTCATATATTTTATAAAATATGGTATTCAGGTGCATACTATAATTAGTGCCTTTTTAACACATTTTCAGATAATAAACGAGATTTATACAATTAACACAGTATTAGAAGTTTTCATTTATTTTCTTCATTTCTTGCGCAAGGTGAAAGGAATCTATACAGTCATGTGTTTGTGTGCAGATATGTTTTTGTCCACGATGCCTCTTGTAAACATGATAACTGGCTCCATAAAAAAGAGGGATTATCGGTCTTTTGTCAAATTTGAACAGACGAAAATATTGGATAAGGGGAAGTCAAATTGCGCCACCAGGGTGTCCAAAGACATTAAGTGCCTGTATTAAGTTAGAGTAAGTGGTGTCCTTCGAGGTGTAAAGAGGCAATCGTGAATTTTTTTTTAGAATATATGGAAATTCCCTCTCCACCGAGTAGTAATTTGCGGGATCATAGTTTTTAATGCGTGATCCCCTCGATTGCGCTGTTAGCGCCAACCCTGATGTGAATGTCTACCTTAGACGGATCTAGGGGATGACATAATGTCATAAGGGGACATTTGCCTCTCCTAGAGAACAATTGAATTTTAACACATGCTTGTATGATTAGTAAGGTTCACTTCTAGGTATACTACTGTCCACAACTTGAAGTTCATATGTGGTATGTAGTTTGCTCATATGGTGTACAAGAACCCTATTGTATCCAGTGCTGTTCCACAAGCATTAGAGAAATTAACAATTGTTATTTAAATCACCTTTTGTGAGTAAATGAAGCCTGTCGTTTTTTAGTGGAGATCCGAGGTCATTTGGAGGAAATAGATGTCTTAAAATGAAACTTTTATATAAATACTTGATATGTAAATCTCCCATGGTGAGAACACTGAAATCCTTATAAACATGCTAACTTGATAAGGCAAACTCTTGACAAGTTCATATATGTTGTGTGAATCATCCTTAGTAAGTAAAGATGCCTATTGATGCTTATTGATTTTTGGACTAGGTTCAAGGTCATGTTGGGTCAACAGAAATCAAACAATAACCAGAAAGCCAAAGGGCTTAGTGATTCCTTGATTGCCAATCAGCCATATCAATTAGCCATACCGAGTATGAAGTTTTTACAAAATTTTCAGAGTTGACCTCTGTTGACCTCTGACCCATCCCATGAACAAGGGTTCATGTACTTGTTATGGGGAACATATGAACTTGATCTGACCAGGTATGGTCGACTTTACAAGCAAAAAGTACCAAAAATACCTAAATTTCACAAAATTTCCATTTTTCTCCATAAATGAGCTCAGACCTCCACCATAATCAATAGGGTTCTTGTACTCATCATAGGAAAGACACACACCAAATTTGAACTTGATTGGACCAGGCATGACCGACATGTCATGTTTACAAGGTTTTCAGAGTTCGACCTCTGTTGACCTCAGATGGATTATGATGAACATACATACTAAGTATGAACTCAATTGATTTTTTATTCCTTGCCAGAGGCAAAAGGAATCTATGCAGTCATGCTCTTGTGTGCGTGTGTGAAACTGCTTGTACACACGATGACTGGATGATGCAAGGTCGGATCCTTTTCATACTTGGGTGGTGGACTACCCATAGTAAGTACATGGTCCCTATCGTTTTTGTTTCCAATCTCATTGATATTCATGAGCTTGGAAGCATTTTCTTTAAATGTCCGTATTTCGGCAACCGTATGTCTGATTTTTTTTACAAACTTGTTTTGGTGGCATTGGTAGCAGGTGGGGTACATGGGTAGGTTGGAACCTTGTCGCATCTCATTAATATTCATGAGGGGCAGATTCAAATGTAATTTCGCTGAAAATTGCTCAAAATCACTGATGCAATGTCCAATCATTCCCATACTTGGGTGGTGGATTACTCATAGTGAGTAGATGGTACCTGTTGTTTTTGGCAGCCAATTCACCCATTGAAAATGCATTTCCTTGCAGCTTACCGGCGTGTTTTTTGGACACAT
>JAODUJ010262509.1:0-10238 GCA_027564615.1 Psolus chitonoides
GTAAGATGGCGTGACGGTGTGAGAGCGATTGCTGCAAGAGTAAGGTGAATCCGGCCACCCCCATTATCGGGGATAAAGCCAGATCAAAACTGGCTGATGATGATGATGATGATTGTCAATACTGTAATCTCTACACACATGCATATAGTGATGCACACGAATGGCAGGCAAGTTCATTTTTATATAGGGAAAACGGAAGGAGATATCGATTATTTTCGGCAGTATAGGGATTTTCTAAAGGTCATTGGACCATTGCCTTTCCACCTGTACCATTTTCAAATCAATCGAAAATCGTCTGATGAAAAAAAATACCCATGTACCTGTTCCACGAAATTGTTGAAATGTATTGAAAAAATAAGAATGTATTGTTCTCGAGGGAGTCCTACTCAAGTTCTTCCGGCATTGATGTTACGCTATCACGGTGGTGGTATCGTCCCAAAACAAATCGGGCAGCCCGATGTTGTGTATGGGTTCCAGATGATGCTGCAGTATTCAAGGTGTGGGCGAACAAGCGACAAGTAGGTCTGTTTTCAAAGCTTCTGAGGTCACCCCCTGAGGTTCCGATAGTGAATACCACTAATTGGGTGCATGGTCATTTCCCAGAGGTAATCCCTCCTATTGATGTGTGCCAGTGAACCTTTATTAGCCCAAACTATTTTCTCTGCTAGATAGAAAGGATTACTGGCTTAATAGGCTGAGCTTCACTGAAAATCGATGGTCTACACAGGTGTAAGCTCTTGTGTAATCATGCAATAAACCAACTAAATAAGCAATATCAAATAAACTATTGTTTTCTTTCTTCCAAGGGGTAATGGTAAATTGCTTTGAAATAGAATATTTATGTAATGTGCAGCGTCATTCTCTAAATTAGGGGGCCAATGGTGTCCCCCAAAATGAGTTATGTTGGTCACTTTGAAAGGTAATTATTTAAACATATATAGATGATATGAATTCAATTCAACTATCACATTATAGTACCTGTAGAGTATAAATAAAATCTGTAGCAATTTATTTCTCACTTTCCAGGTTTTTATTTTGTGGAAATTGTTCACGTTTGTGAATGTATGAAAAGTAGTGGGACAAATTTTAGACACCTGTTGCAGCTGAAATTCTGGGTACTTTTAGTAACTTAGAAGTAATTAGGAAGGGTTTTAAATTGGGGTATAGGATTGAAATTAACTTTCTAGCATGAGGTAACTACTAAGAAAGAGTGCTATTTTGTTCACATCATGCTTTCAAAATAAAAACATGATTTTGGTGTCCCCAGTTATGTTGGTCACTCAATTGAGTCACTCAAAGACCAAAATCTGACTCAATTTTTGCAAATATGGTTTGGAGCATCTTTCATTTCCATTCCAACTACAATCAAGAAATGAGTTCTACCGAATACCGATGTAACAGGGACACCAAATTACACGCGACAACCACATTTTGATACATTCCTCACCATTTATGTTGGATAGAGTGCAAATAATGAAAAATAAAGTGGAAGGACCGCAAGTTTGAATTTGACATGGGAAAAGGAATAGGAAATGTAATGATATTAACTGCATTGAACTTAGTTTTTAGTACAAATAGGCTAAAAAGCTAACTTTCCAGTGCATGTCGAGGTTTGTGTGACTAGTGGTCCAAATTAAAATTTGATATTTCTTCAGAATGGTAGCCTATACATTTTTCATTCCAAATGATTTTTAAATAATAGTGGTCTGATAAACAATTTTAAAATTGCATTTTGAGCAGTCAATTCACTTTGTCTCTTCATCTTACTGGAGGTACAAAGTTGATTTGGTGTCCCCATCACCTTGGTCAATTGTGTCATCTTTCAGTAATTGGCAACATCCTATTGTCTCCAGTGCATTGAAAATGAATCAATTAATTTAGATTTATGAAATATAGATATTTGGGCATGAGAAATGGTCTTCTGAAGAACAAAAACCATTTTGACAATTTGGCACCATGTCCAACCATTGGCCTCCTAATTTAGAGAATGACCCATATAGTCAACTGAAGATGGAACACAGGCCTAGTAGTTGGTAATTACTACACATAAATGTTATCATGGAGAAACATACTGACTCATTTGCACATTGAAGGGAATAAATAATGTAGATTTGTTTTACGTTATATGTTTATTATGACAAACCTTCGTTATATACCTTCTCTATATCAGAAAATATACACCTCGCCCCACCCCCTTCAAAAACCATAGCTTAAATGCAATTTCAGATTATTGTAATCATTTGCCTCTCTGAAAAGTGGGGGACTAGTCCCCCCGTTGCGCCGCCACTACTCGCCCCCACACTTTTGTACACGGATCTGCGCCCATGGTTAGGCTATCGAACCTATTATCAGTCCTGTCATGCAGCTCTATCGCCCCACCGTGGATGTCGAATAAGAGATCCGTGTGGAAATCTGTCATGGTGCGTGCTTTTAACAAACTTTGATGAACCTAGCCTAGCATAATTGTCGCCGCCAAATTGTACATTTTACTGCCCATTTCGATTTTTTTTCTCTGCGATTTCACCAGGCCGATCAAGGCTATGGTCGGAACCTGGGTAGCCAATGGCCTACAGAATAACGTCAAAGCGCTATCAAAGGTTAAATCTTCAACTCCCTTGGTTAAATCCGATTATATACACAAGTCTTATTCGTGCCGTTCGTGTCGTTGACTGTGCGTACTGACTGTGTACACTGAAGTCGGACCAAGATGCTGTCGATGCTGTCGACTGCGTGTACGAAGGGTTCTTATTTGATATAATTATGCACTGCGGACTAAGATAATAGAAGGCTCTTGCAACATGAATTGACCTTTGGATTTTGACAACTTTGAAGAGGCTTCTATTAACTTTGTACGCAGTGCATAGATAACATAATTAGGTAATTAGTTTTTTTTGAAGAGCCAGACAGAGAATGGCACCCTCCCCTGTGTTATGCCATTCTCCGTATGGAGGTGGGGGGACTGTGATAGCACCTACATGTGTCGTTAACTGTGTACAAACTAAATGGGAGGCTCTTCAAAATAAGAAAATTGCGAATGAGCTTATACTTAGCATGTATGCTCCTCATAGCGAGTACGTGATCCCTATTGTTGTTGATGTAAGTCAAAGGATATATGAGGTTACCAGAGGTCAAACACTGATAACATTGTAAACGCCATAACTTTATCGGGCAAATATCGATTGAGCTCGTGCTCGGTTTGTATGTTCATCATAGTTGGTACCTGATACCTATTGGTTTTGGTGGACACATGTTGATTTTGGTGTAGGTCAAATGTCATCTGAGGTAAAATACTGTGGAAACCTCGTAGGCAGCATAACTTGATAGGACAAACGTCAATTGAGCATACTTGGCATGTATGTTTATCATAGTTAGTACATGATCACTATTGTTTTTAGTGAAATTAAAAGGTCATTTGAGGTCAACAGCTGTCAAACACTTGAAAACCAAGTGTATGCAGTATAACTCATAGTTTTTACGCAGTCCTTGTTGTTTTTGTGCTAGGTCAAGGGTCATCTGAGCAGACTGAGCTCAACAGAGGTGAAATAGTGGAAACCTTGTAACTTGATAGGGCAAACCTCAATTGAGCTCATACTTGGGGTGTGTTCATAAGGTTGATACATTGACCCAGTTTTTTTTTATTGAGGTCGAAGGTCATCTGAGGTGAACGAAGGGTCGAACAATGAAATCATGTTATAAATCTAAAGGTACGGAATCGCGCAGCTCCTTACCGAATGCGAAATGAATCCATGTAGTCATGATGGCGTGCGGATGTGTTTGTCCGTAACGCGTTTCGTAAACACGATAACTTACTCATATGGAATACGAGAACCCTAATGTTTTTGGTGTTGTTCCAAAGTCACTCGAGGTCAACATAGGTCAAACCCAGGAAACATTGTAAACACGTTAACTTGATAAGACAATCACTTGCGGCGAAGTTCATAATTGGTGTGTTGGTTGCCCATTTGGGTAAAAGAACCCTATTGATTTTGTGCTGTTCCACGGACATTCGAGGTCAGCAGAGGTCAAACACTGACAAGTTGGTAAAGACGTTAACTCGATAGGATAGTCACTTCCGAAGTTTATCATCAAAAGCCTATTGAATTTGGTGGAGATCTGAAGACATTTGAGGTAAGCAGAGGTTATATGCTGAAAACTTTGTAAACATGTTAACTTGATAAGACAACCGGCCACCAGTGTTCATATTTGGAGTGTAGGTTGCTCTTGTAGAGATCCAAGGACATTCGGGTTCAACAGCGGTCATACAACCAAAGCCTTGTTGTCTGAAGAAGACTAACTGTCACAAAGTTCATATTTTGTATGTAGTTTCCCCTCACTGAGTACATAAACCCTGTTGTTTTAATGCAAGTGTATGCAGTATACAATTTCATTCGATATTAGCTGAGGTCAAACACTGAAAACTTTGTAATAGCGATATATTAAGAAGGCCAATCTTCACAAAGTTCATATTTTGCATGTAGTTTCCCCACACTTAGTATATGCGTGTGTTGGTGTGGGCCGCTTGTAACCACTCAAGTCAACGATGTAGGGTCATATCATTATCTTACTTGGGTGTTGGATTACCCATAGTTAGTAGATGATGCCTATTGTTTTTGTATTAAGGTTATCGGATGACAATAGAGGTCAAACATGGAAAGGTTTCGATCTAAAGGAATCTCAAAGCCCTGAGACGTCAATCCAATGTAGGGTGATATTAACATGGAGAGAGTGGGAATTTTCATACAATGTTTTCAGATCACAGGCTATGTGCTATCAGTTTTCATGCTAATGCATACATGTTAATTTCTCCCTACCATGTTGCAAATCAACATCAAAACACGGTCTCTGTCAATTGTCTCAAATGACAGTGGTGTAGAAATTGATTGACAGCTGTTCAATATAGCGCAAACGTTGCTACCTGTAGTTATAAACGAACTAGAATGAGCATAACTCGTATAAATAAAGTTGGTCCAATAGATTGTAGAATCTGGCGAGCAGTTGTTTCTACAAAGTCATATTCCATCCTGAGTAGATTCCTGTGCAGCATGGTTAGTTCTGAACATTAGATATGTTTGTTTGACCTCGGACCTCTCCCAAAAATAGGGACCATCTACTCATTATGGGATAAAGTATGAACTTGATCCAACTAGGCATGGTCGACTTAGCGTGTTTTCAATGGAGAGGTGCCAACAAGAGCCCGGCCGAGCATCAATGGTGCATCAGCTCATACCGGATATTCAGTGAAGCCCCCCCCCTGTACTAACAGTAGGCCTCTGTTCATTGAATGGAAACTCTGGAACAACACCATGTTTCACTTAGCTCTGATCCCCAACACAATTTTGTTCAACTTCCCACTAATACCTAAAAATTGAAAAAAAAGTATTCAAGCACCCCCAAACACACACACAATACACCCAAGTGTGCTTATGTTCACACTGAAAAGTGTTAGGGCCTAAGGAGGCACTACCAAAGTATCATTGTGTCCTGTTAACCATGATCAGAAACCTACAAACTGAGTTTGAACTTGATATATTCCAGACTGTTTACCATGTTTTCAGTAACAGCATGTAGACTGACTGATATTGAGCTCTGTCATGTTTATAACATAGAGACACGTTACCTTTTCAGAGCATGTATGATTGCAAAAACGTAGCTTGCGAGGTCATCGCGACCTCTTCAATGTCGTGATGACCTCGCAAGCTACGTTTTAGCCACTGTATACAGGCTCTGAAAAAGGTTTTCTGCGTTTTAATGTTTTCATTGTTTGAACTCTTATTGACCTCAGATGACCTTCAACCTCTCCCAAAAACAACGTGGATCATATACTCATTCTGGAAACATGTATTCCAAGTATGAACATGAACCAAACAGGCATGGTCGACTTAGCGTGTTCACAAAGGAAAAGTAGATAAGTAGACTAAGACTGTTTACAATGTGTTCAGTGTTTGACCTCTATTAACCTCAGATGACCTCTCACAAAAACAACAGATCACGTACTCACTATGTGGAACATACATACCAAGTATGAACTTGATCCAACCAGGCATGGTCGACTCTCCAAATTTCCATTTTTGACCAAATGGGAGCAAAGGCCTCCAACAAAATCAATAGATTCCTTGTAGGCCTACTCATCATGGGAAACCTACATACCGAGTTTGAACTTGATCGAACCAGTCATGGTTGACTTAGAGTGTTTACAAGGCATTCAAAGTGTGACCTCTGTTGTTTCTGTTCTTATGTAGCCTCTTTCTCTTCCTCTTTCTTTTTCTCTCTTCTTCGTGGTCATTCGAACCCTCCCCTACCGGGGCTCGTATTTATATTTTGTACTCGGGCCCGGAACGGCCCTCGGCGGCGCTGTTAGTGACAATACTGTGTTATATTTGGGAAATAAATTTTCTGTCTGGAGTTATGCGTCATGTATACTCAATGGTAGGCTACATCGATACTTTTTGAAATTGGACTGCAGTAGCAAGTGACTCTAAATAACAAATTCTGCTTCTTACTGTCGGCAGTCCGAATTTTCACATCTCTGACCCAGGAATTTACGAGTAGTTGGAACATTGGATGCGGTTGCAAGTGGCACCAAATAACAAGAATAACGTCGAGAATGCACGCGACTTTTTTTTTAATGTCTGACCCCAAAAACTGAACTTCAGAAAATTATTTTCGTATGGGTAGTAAATTAAATGTATGAATAGTTGGAATGTGGTTGCACGTAACACCAAATAACATCGAAAACGCGCGAAAAAATCTGCTTTTATGTTGGCAGTCGGAATTTTCATTTTTCTGACCCAAAATCTGTTTTTCAGAAATTTCATTCATATTCCTAATTCCGACTGCTGCCACTCGAATTTCCAACTATCGTCAGTTTGACAAATATTCTAGCGACGTGCCTGCCCCTGCTGGGCGAAAACTTGGGAAGGTTTGTCATGTTCAGTTTTGGGCACAGATAAATCAATATCACTTGGTGAATATTATAGAAAAGTGCAAACAAAATGGGTTTGTCATATATATGCTTGATATGTTTGATACGGTACATTCGGAACCAAGAATGCGACACGGCTACTCGAGAAAACTAACACAAGGCTAAAGCGCGCGTTCTTCAAGTTCAACTGGATACACCTCAGTAATTGGCATTCAAAAATCCAGCAATAACTATATGATAGAATTTTCCACCTAACTTTGTGCTGGAGGCAGTGTGTGTAATTGCAGTCATTAACCTCCATTTGAAATATCTGGTTCTAAAAGTCTCGAAGGTGGGAGCAGTTTGAATATCTCTTGGATTGATGTTGAAGCAAGATGGCGCCACAAGACCAAACGCTTTCCTGGAGACGATGGTGCGGCCTCTTGACTGGAAACGATTTTTCCTGGTATCATAGGAGTGCACCATTTTCGTACAGGTTAGCATGTAGACTGGACATTTGCCATACAGGCTTTGCCAGGTGATCGAGTTAGGATGAATATCCCTGTTCTGCTGTAATGTTAGTTTATTTAATTATTTGCGTAGTTGAGTTGGCTGAGGCTCCAATCCCTTCTTGTTGAGAATAAAGCTAAATCATTGTGTCTGGATCTTTTCAAGCTTGTCAAGTAGAGATTTGGTGGCATGATTCAAGACAATGTCACAGTATTGCAAATGAGGGCACTACACAAAGAGTTTCTTACAATGTTAGGAAATAGCCCTAGCATTTCTCCATAGACATTTAAGTTTACCGATGCATTTGAATATGATATGTTCTACATGCTTGGCAAAAGTAAGATGTTGCTCAATTATAACTCCAAGGATTTTGATTGAGGTAGAAGCATCTTATCAGTTGTCGAGAACCACAACTGATAAGATGGTGCCCTGGATTTGTTTCAATTTAGGTTTATTACACACCAAGATCATGGGCGAACATGGATCAGGGAAAAGGAAAGAGGCACAAGGTTGATGCAATTTGCAAAGTCGATTAATCTAACAGTGACCAACGCCCTGTTCAAGAAAAAGAAAAGTCTGAAGTGGACTTGGTTAAGTCCAAATGAAGTAACCAAGAATGAAATCGATTACATCCTGACAAACAAGAGACATATTTTTCATGACACGGCAGTAATTCAGAAGGTAGGAATTGGAAGTGACCATCGACTGATAAGAGGGATAATCCAACTTGATACAAAGATGGAAAGGAAGATGACTAAAAAACTGCCAGCGAAGATGGACCTAGACAAGAAAGACGAATTCCAGAGTTGAAGAACAGATTTGATTTGTCACAAATTGAAGACATTGATGAAAGCATAATTAAGGCAATGGAAGAACTGCATAATGGTGCTATGAAAATAGCTGGCAAAGTAAAAAACAAGAGCTGTCAAAGTAAAACCCAGCACTAAAAAACTCTTGGAAAAGAGGAGGTACATATTAAAGACAGATTCCCTAAAAAACAACATTGAATATGCAGAACTTTGCAAAACAATAAGGAAAAAAGTTAGAGAAGATATAAGAGACTTCAACACCAAGGCAGTGGAGAAAGCCGTAGAACAGAACAAGGTATTAAAGCATGTTTCAAATAAAAAGGACGGTCACATGAAATTAATACCTGCAATCGAAGAAGATGATGGAACCATAACCACAAATAGAGACAGAATATCAGAGAGACGCGCAGAATTTTACTAAGGACTATATAAATGAAATGGAGAACAAGTAATAGCTATTAATCCAGAATTTACAGATAATGTACCTCCCATCATGGAGAGCGAGATCGAAACAGCACTGAAATAAGTGAAAAACACTAGTAAGTCCCCAGGAGATGAAGGCACTGTGATTGAGCTACTCAAAGCAGGAGAAGACAGCCCAAGAAAAAGCGGAAGAAAATATTTAACTTGGCACAAGAACAGGAAAAGATCCCAGCAACATGGACAAATGCAATAGGAGTGTTGATTTTGAAGGAGGGCGACAAGAAGGACATCACAATTTACAGACCAATTAGTCTAATATCGCAGGTTTTCAAACTATATATGAAAGTGATCAAAAACAGAATATACGCTGCTCTTGATGAGAACCAATCGCCCGAACAAGCTGCATACAGAAAAGGCTATTCAACAACAGATCACCTGCAGACCATAAACATTTGATAGAGAAGTGTAACGAATACCAGATACCGCTCCTTATGGCTTTCGTGAACTATGCATTGGTAGTTGGTAGCAGTGCGTCTAGCAGGCAGCCTCTTCACATATCATATTTTTCTGTCATATACGCTATTGCTCTTTCTAGTAAATTACTCTGTTCAAGTTTTGAACCAGTGGATAAGTTACCTATCAGGACTCTACTGGAAATTTTTTGTGCTCATTGGATTCAGTTTTTAGGTAATTTTGTGAAATAAATATAGCTTTTGGTGCTTTTTTCAACACATATTTCTCTGTACTTCCCTTCCACCATGGATCTTCTATTAAGCTTGTGTAGCCAACCTTGACTTGGCGAGGTGACTTTCAATCTTCAGTTTTCTATTCACTGGAAGTGAACTGGACAATACTAGCTTCGTTAACTGGACAATGGGAGGATCGATTTTCCCAATCCTCTGTGGAGTTCTAGGGAATAGCCAGTGTAATGCTGTACAGGATGATAAAGTAACCTATAACAGAGACCAACTGCTTGAACTTAACACTGACACTAATGATAGCACCATAAGTTTACTTCCTGATGTACTGACTATCTTAACGTCATTTGGAATATGTCGCAAGTCCACCCAAAGGAAAGCACATGCGAGGTGCGAGAGCTGGTCGTCGCAAGCAACGAAATGCTCATAAATCACATGAGAGGCAACCAGCTAATTTTCTGTTTTGTACCCTAAATGCCAGATTCCTACGGAACAGAAGTAATGAATTTGTTGACTTTGTGCTAAGTAATGAATTAGACCTGATTGCAATCTCTGAGACATGGTTTAAACCAGATGACAACAGTGTAAATTATGCATTTACACCGGCAGGTTATAGTTTCCATCATATCACTAGGTCAAAGAAAACAAGGAGGGGTTGGACTTCTTTATAACTTCTACCTTGGCGATAAATGTTTATGAAAATCACACCGAATATGTACCTTTTGAATCTCTTCATGCTGAACTTACATGTTACTCCCAGTCAGTCCGTCTCGTTAATATTTACCGCCCCGAAAAAACTATCTATGGTCAACATGTGAAATTTCCACATTTTCTTGGAGAATTTGAAAATCTGATCACTGATTACCTGTTACATCCTTCCGAACTCATTATCACCGG
>JAODUJ010262619.1:0-10237 GCA_027564615.1 Psolus chitonoides
GAGCAGGGTCCTATCAATCATGTGACTCAAATTCAAAAAGGAATGTCATTTCAATGTAACTTGGCACTGTGAACACAATTTTTTATATGATCCATATATTGTATTTGTCATTTACATATGGTGTGAATAAGTCTTCAATAGAATAAACTGTTCTGAAAATAATTCGAGAAAATAAAAAGTGTTCTTCAATAATATATTTGGTCCTCATTTAGAATAAACTGGATCATACATGGAAATCCATCAACAATTTATTTTACCTGTTAGAAAACTGTTGCAACCTATTAATTGAAATTTTCTTTTGACTTACATAAACTCATATTTTGGAATGTTGAGGAATTTACTTTCAAATTACATAGTACTATGGGTAATAGCTCCTTTGTTTTATTTTATAAATAAATAAATTATTATTATTATTAAATAATATTATTTATTAATAAATATTTATAAATAAATTCTATAAATTTATGGAAAGTTGAAAAAATGATGCAGGCTCCAAGATGAATCCAAGTCTGGGGAAAATTATCCTATCAGACTGGGCCAACTAGGACTTCAACAATCATCATGTATCTCCTTCCGTTAGTAACGTTCCTGTCTCTCCTTCTCTAAGTAACAAATGTTGGCCCGCAGCTTCCGAGATCTATTCGAGATTGTTTTATTCCAAGAGCCACATTGCTTATTGTCAATGCTCATTGCCGATTTGCGGGCCACATACTTTGAACCCTTTATTTTTGTTTACTCTCTTTTCTAAGGTTTTACAGGCTGCATACAGATATCGCCACAGGCCGCATTGGACCAGTGGGGAGCAGGTTGGCCAACGCTGCTCTAACTAATCAGCCATGTAGTAAGTTGTTTGTTGCCACTCTAAATAACAATTTATTGTCAATTGTTATCCACAGGGTATGAAGAAAAGGTGACCGAGCAACCAAAACGTCGCATCCTCAAACGACCCCCTCTACCACAGACTTCAGCTGGGTGCATCAAGCCGAATCGAAACACATATGCAGAGCACCTTAGCTCATTTGAAATCAATGATCATGATTATACTCATCCAAATTTTAAATGTAATTGTAAATCTTTGCATTGCTTTTCATGTACCTTAAATTATGTTAGCGGTCTCGAACAACAGTTGGAAGGTTTGAAATCAAATTGTATTAGTTTTGAAAAACATGTAGAAACCCTAAACAGTAAACTAACCAGCCTAGAAGAGTCTTCCAAATCAGCTGAACGCTTCTCCATAAGTAAAATTTCCCATTCTGACCAATTAATGAAAACCTATACCGGTCTCCCATCTCATGAACATTTCCAATGGCTAATTAATCATGTCAGAGATCATGCAGTAAACATGCAATATTATAAGGGCAAGAAGTCCACAGATAAGGATAAAAAATACCAACTGAATAATTCTGGCAAACCAGGCAAATCCCGATCATTGTCAATGGAAGACGAACTACTAGTTACTTTAATTAAATTGAGGCTTAATTTAGTCGAAGAGGATATTGCTCTACGTTTCAATATTTCAACATTTTGTGTCTCACAAGTACTATCAACATGGCTACCATTTTTAGCAGCAGAATTAAAACCCCTCATTTACTGGCCATCACAGCAAGAAATATTATCATATTACCCACAATGCTTCAAACAGTATGATGGCTGTGTAAGATGCATCATTGACTGCACAGAAATAAAAATTCAAAGACCCTCACTTGCTCTTTCCAACAATCAAGTCTATAGTCAATACAAATCTTCCCCAACTTTGAAAGTATTGATTGGCATTACTCCAGGAGGCACAATTTCTTTTATTTCTAAACCAGCAGGAGGGGCAGCTTCTGACAAAGAAATGGTCAAAATGACTGATTTAATAGATAAGCTTGATAAGGGTGACATTTTGATGGCTGATAGAGGATTTAATATTCAGGAATTACTGTTACATAAAGAAGTTAAATTAATCATACCACCATTCAAGAGAACTACAAGTAGTACCAATCAATTTACAAACAATGAAGGCAAATCTACTAAAATTATAGCAAACTCCAGAATTCATGTTGAGCGTGTTATTGGTCGTTTGAAGGAATTTCGGTTTCTGCATGGACCAATACCACTCACTTTCATTGACTTGACAGAAGCTGCCCTTTTTGTGTGTGCTGCACTGGTCAACTTGCAGCCAGCCCTTGTTTCCTTAAATTCATAAATTTTATGTGACTCATGTCTGAAACCAAACTGTGTTATCCCCCTCTCTCTGGGATGTCCCAATAAAATATGAGAAATATCTTCTTCGATAAATTAAAACTATTCAAATATCTTTTTCAGTAATTAAAATGAGGTATAATTCCGATCAGTTTAGGTTTCTATTTCACACACCCAAATCATATTTGCAAAACCCCATGAAATGTTCTCTGGTTTGCCAAATACTACAGAAACGTTCAGCTGACCAGGATGCTCGCTAGAGCAATGGACACCATTATAAAATTATCGTTCTATAATAATATGAGTCCTGCTTTTTACTTTAAATGCATCTTGATATTAGAATGGCATTGCATTATCTCTGAAGTATTTTTGGTTTAACCACCAACTTCTTGTGAGTGAGTGGTAAGATTTAACGACACATCAACACCAAAAATGGGTTATATAGTGTCTGAAAGATCTATATAAATAGTTCATTCATTAGAAGAGTAAACAGTAGTCAATGATCACTGTAAGACCATGCCGATTATGAAACTTTGTACAGGACAGGTTGATCTCCCTCCTGCAATTCAGTATCAGGGAAGAGTTTACATCTTGAGACAAAGTCTTAACATTTGGAACATCATAATATCTGTGGCAGATGTAGGCATAGTCAATACATTCAATAAGAATGTGTTTGACAGTAAGGACACAATCAAAAGAATACAATGAAGTATAGGTATATCTAGTATATGGGCATGTGTTAAGTAGGTATGGCCAATGCCATACCAATATCATCTCTTTGTCTATATGATTCATATATTGTATTTGTCATTTACAAATAGTGTGAATAAGTCTCAGAATATACCTATTTAATGCATTTCCTTCACTGATGTAAAGAGCAGAAAAGCGCATCGCATAATGTTGCACTAAATAAATTGGTAGTACCGTTATATGTGGGATGCTAAAAAAGACCATCCTAATTCCACTTCACGGTTCCTTTGAAACTTTCCTCTTCTTGAATAATTTACAATTGGCACATATCCATACTGACTTTCTCCTCTTTAGGAATTTCTCCTGCCCATTCAATCTAGCACATGAATAATGACTCCACCGGTCACATCTGTCACATGCGATACTCTGCATGGCATCTGATGTTGGGTTACTACTGCACTCACACCCACATGCGCTGCATGAAAAAGCCGTACTAACCATATTACAAGTGATTTGATCATCAATGATATCTAAAATTTTACTGATTGACTTGGTGACAACATTCTGTATAACCTTATCCTGAACTGCCCTATGTTGCAATTCAGGAATTATGCCATTATTGAAGAAAAACAGAAGCTTTGGCAAAGTTTGACAAACCAAACTTTCATCTTGTACAAACCTTTCTACAAAAATGTTGTTTGTTGGTGAATTAGTTCTCACTACAAAATCACACCATTTAAATCCTGTTACCCAAAGCTGAAATTGAATTTGATAATAGTAGTCATGATTTCTGTCGAGATGAATAACGCCATTCGAATATATAAGATAAGTGTCTGTTTTAGAACAAAATTCTTTTATAGTTAGATCCCGGAATTTGTATGGGTTTTTTATTTCTATTAAACCCTTGCCACACTGCTGACAAGAGATGATTCCATCAGGTGAAGCTGCAATACAAGGGGTTTGAACACTAACCCACAATCCAGTTTTTTGGCAAGACACACCTTTATGTTTGGTGGAGAGTTTGTGATGCGCAAGATAATGTTTTCGGGCAACATCTTCCATACGTTGACCCCATTGTATAGAAGTGGAAGTTGGCGACCCATAATAACCCATGACCCTTGCCAAAGGAGTGTGACAATTGTTACCTAGGTGTGACGGTGGATTACCAAGAACACTACTAGAACATGATTTTACAACACTAGATGTTATACGGCCTACTCTATGATCATGCCACAATGTGGATTCTGATTGACCTACGGTATCTTTAATTAGTTGTTGTTGTTGATGGTGATTAATGCTCAAATTGTCTTGAAAATGCTGGTTTAGATCAGTTGTATCGCAATCGTTCCATGCAGAAATAACTGTTGCTGCTGGTTTGGAAGTTATAACATCTTTAGTTTCAAATATATCATCAATATTTGGAGTTAAATGACAAGGATCGGGTGTTCTTTTAAAATACATCAGAACTCCAGAACCACCATTGCTAATTTCAGCTAGTTGATCTAAATCAAAATGTTCTAATGATTGGGTATGACGATTGATGGTTGATCTTGGATCGAACTTAGATCTGTAAAATTTGTTAGGATTATGTAGAATTTGTTTATCAGCATTAGATTTGATTTTTACAATATTAATTTCTTCAGCCAGAGTTAGTTTACCAGATTGAGAGGATTGAGAAGGTATGGCCCAGGTTGTTGTTGCAGAAGTACAAGATCGGTTTTGTCCCTTCTCCACTGCTTCTACTATGGTGAACAATAGTGAGGCAATGTGCTTGCAGCCTGACTGCACTCTGTGAACAGAAAGAAATCAAGAAATATAGATAATTATAAGTACTCACTATGAGCAACATACGTACCGGGTACGATACTCATCTTACTTTGGCCTATTTTGGATAACATTGTTATTTTTAGTAGAACTATGTTTGACCTTCACTCAGTAAGAAAAAAAATTCCTACTGAAGTTTGATGTCATTCACCTAGATTGTGCTTCTGATGAGTGCAGTGGCTAATGCCGATGAAATGAATAAAATATATAATTTAATGTTAGAGAGTTTTCCGAAACATATGGAAAAAATATTGAAAAAAGTAAATTTTACAATTTCTTCTTCTGTGTCTTTTTTAGCTGCTGGCAGCCAAAAAAATGTCTTTGACTAAAACAATTTGAAGGAGGGGGCTAGAACTTTGTTAACTTTTTTGGGGCCCAGAATTATCTCGGAAGGGGCCAAAGTCGGTAGAGCTCCAGACTATCGATCAAAACGTTGCAAGTTTGAATCCTCTCAAGACCGCTCAGCTTTTCCGGTGTGTCCTTGGATAAGGCACTTCATCTCCACCGCTCCCCTCCACCCAGGTGCTAATTGGGTACTTGCGAGGTGTAACTTGTAATTTGTCGCTGATATTCTGTTTTTGTTGATCTGTGTAACCAGCCCGGTAATTGATGACATTGGACATGGTTTGTGTAGGAAAAGAACACTATAATATAAACAGTGTGGTGGATATAGTTGAACGCCAAATGCTAATAAGCATCAATGATTTCAGATGGTAGGCAGGCGTGTAACCATCCACCTTTCTAATTGCTGAGAGAGGTGCTAGCAACGAACGAATTTTTTCGGCCACAACAAAGTCATCAACAACTACAGTAAAGTTTTTTGACAATGCTAGAAACTGAAACCATCAACAACTGCCACTGACAAGCAGGCAGATCCGAGTTGGGCCTGGACCTTTTTAGTGCAAGCGGAACACTTAAACCACTACACCACCACTGTAAACATGAACTACTGTGACACATCTCATGTGCAATATTCTGGCAAACTACCACAATATGAGGTACCATGCAATTGTCAAATGTTGCTACATGCATACACCTGAGTGGGAGTTGGAGATGTCAAAGATCATATGACCAGGGTTCAAGCTGACAATTCTTTAATCACAACCGGGTCCCAAATACAGTACTTGAACCAACTGAGCCACCACAATTTCTATATATCATTCCTATCCAATGAACATTTAAAAAACAACTTAAATGCCACCTAAACTCCTAGATGTTGCTTCATATGCAGCATATGCTTGAGCATACGTTTGTGAAGCCTACTGAATTGACAAAAATTATATTTACCCGACAATGCAGGTACATTCTGCTGTGATGACCCGATGGTTGGTTTTGCTGAGCACTACCCATGGTCGGTACGGGTTCTCGCTAGTTCTGGTCTGCGGTTTGACCTGAAGAATGTAGGATCACAATAATGATTTTAGCATAGCAAACAGGTGAGCTGAGGAACAATGACAAAGTACCATTTTTTGTGCAGCATTGCTAGAGAAAATATATAGACTCAGACATTGTCGATTGGCGGCACGTGCAACAATTGTGGTGCATCGCGACATGCAAAGTGGTGCATCACTTCAAGTTAGGAGAAAAAATAAACTATGTGAAGAAAAAAAAACGAGCAAACATGAAACTGTGACAAAACCATTACGTTATGGAAATAATCGAATCTTGAATCATATACTCCAAAAAAAGCCACGCTTGTTCACAGTGTTTGAATCGTGGACTCGATTTTTTTTGGAATGAATCTTGGCTTTCATTTTACAATGTCGGGGAACATATGCTGGTCTCCTGTCAGGTAAGAATTTACTGTTTCGTTGGGGAACAAATGCTGACGGTTATGCGATACAAGTTTTATGGCATATAAAGTTTTGGATACCAGGATAGAGTTGACCCATAGTTGGGGGCTGCATGGTACCTCCACCCGGCAGAAGCAGCTGCAGTGCAGGCTGCTCTGGTAGCTTCATGCCACAAGGTGGAACTGGATATCGGTATGCCTCTAACAACCAGAATGCGGCCTGCCATAGAGAATTTTGACAATAGCATTGTAGCCCTCAGATTGGCCACCCCTGTTCTAGTGCTCTTTATCTATCTACTCTTCAGTAAATGATTTACTCACCCTCCCTCGCACAAAACAGTAATTGATGTTTGGGCTGATTCCATGGTACTGGATGTCTGTGACGTGGCCAGAAAGGTACAGCCCTTTCCCGAGTCCTAGTGTGGCTTTACCCCCAGTATTTTTCAAACCAAGTTTCCGTCCAACTGCGAAAGAAAAAGAAAATTTCTCTTCAACAACTCATTTATATGTTCATAGATTTCAAATAAACACTATGAACAAGAAATCGAGCAGGGAGACCGGGCACTCCCATCACGACCTCATTCTTTATACACATCCCAGTGAAAACATTTGATGCCTATATGTAGGCCTAGGCACTGACTATTATATATATAAATACAGATACCTCCACAATGCTGTGTGAAGATTTGCACAGTGCCTGTAGCACACTGTCTACTTCAAGGATAACCCTGTATACATGCTGTCGGACTGACGTCAGATACATTTTTATTCTGATGGTACTTGGTAGACTGACCTTTTCTCAAAAAAATCTCCTACCCCAATCCCACATAATTATTGCAACTTCAGATGGACATCTGTTAAATTTTTAGTCGTTCTGCTGCAGTTGCACGACGATACCCTAATAAGAGGGATGTATTTCAACGGTAAAACAAAACAAATTGATATGACGTCAGGGGGACACGTCCTGCCTAGCCAGATTCTGGTTGGAACAACATCTAGGTTGATGGACATCCTAGCTTGTCGACTCAATTTCAAACCGATTTGGTATGTGATGAACTTCAACATACGTCAAACTGCCATGAAACGTTTACTAGATAACCTTAAGCCAATACATAATGTAGGCCTAAGTTTGGCTATGTCTGACGTGGGCCCATATAGTAATATGTTAACTTTAACTGTATACTAGATCCCTTTTCTATTCTGAATGAACATGGGTCTGTACTATCATTAGGCTACTCTTGAGCCTACCATAGGCTTACGCAGCCCTACTAAGTTAGGCTATAGCCTAGGCTAAACTCGTTTACTACACCTACCTGTTTTGATGTAAGTTTCAACATCCCCACGACTGACATCAGGTAGACTGGTCGGAGAGTCTTCCCATCCACTGGTGAGTGTTTGTGGCCATGGGAGGTTGATGCAACCACCATCCAGTCGCAGCTTGTCCGCCCTCGCATAGGCGATGTCCTCTTCGGCTTCCCTGTTGGTGGGCTTAATTTTGAGCCCAAGCTTTGATGCCCAGAAGCACTTTTCTGCCAATTCAGCATGGCTTTCCTTGCCACAAACTATGCCTCTTTCTTGTAAAAAATTGTTCAAGTATGAATTTGCTTTGGAAAGAAAGCCACTAACCTTACTTCTAGACATTCTAGAAATTACATGAATAACAAGACTAGTTTTAGTGTTGTCTACGTCGTTCAGTCGATGTTCGAAATTCGAATGACAGTGCGTAGTATTGGTCATGTTCGATCAGCTGTTCAATGTTTACGTTAACCGGCTGTTGTCATGGAGGCGACCTTGAACTCTTAACCCCCGTAAACAATCCCGTCATGCATTGCGCGAAGCTATATGCAAAGTGGTCTATTGTGCAATCCTTCCAGAAGGTCGCAAGAGAGAAAGACAAGTGAATAAAAATACACTTTACTGAGTTGAGCCAAAGTAGCCTGAGAAGTATTATATATTTTGAAGTTTATCTTTAGCTTCTTAAACCTATTGTTAAGTTACACCAGCAGCTTGTTATCGTTGGTCTCTCAAGTTGAGGACATAGCCGAGGCTGTAGCCTGTAGGCATAAACTTCTGCTTAGGCCTAGCCTATAAAGTTAATATGTGTATCGTTTCCGCGAAATTTGCGCTAGCGCCAAAGATGAGTAGGCCTAGGCCTATAGGCTATATATGATTTTATTTTTGCTATCGAAGTGGCTATTCGCACGACAGCCGTGCAAATACTCACTCAGTTCCACTATTCGCACGGCCGTTAGCGTAGTATCACGCACAGGCCCACGCACCGGCCTCCACAGGCAAAGGGCTTCCACCACCAATGTTAAAAAATAATGCTATTTCAATCATGTTTTATATTTTTTTAAAGGGGCAGGGGCAGAGCCTTCACAACACCCATTGGCCTAAACCCTGTGGGGGATAGGGGGCCTACATCCCCTCCACTTTTTGGAGATGCTCCCGTTGACTTTAACTTTTTCACACAGTAAATTTTGCTTCAGAGCTTATCATCCCCTCCACTTTTTGGCACGGATTTATGACACTGACAACACCAGTTGCCCCAGGGCCTCCACCACTGTTAATCCAGCCCTGATCACGCGTAGGTGCTTGGCATAGGAAAGCCTTGGCATAATGTGGCTATATAGCCTAGTTTGTATCTAAATATACGGCTCTGATAATCTACAATAGAGGGCTTGCATTTACGTCACAGACAGCGCCCTCCCGGGAGACAAATGTGAACAAAGTAACCCATGCGCGTGAGGTCCGAACGTACTTGCATTGTATTGTGCGTAGACAGTCCGCACCCTCTACGGTAATGTTTACATTTTCTCCTGGGAGGGCGATGCCTGCATACGTGTGACATGCAAGACCTCTAAAAGGTCCGCCGGTAGCCTATAGTGCCTATGGCGTAGCCTGCCTGTTGGATATCGGGGCATAGGCAATTTTCCAGCTGGAGTCTGGACCGAGTGCATTTCCCTCCCTCTCCACAATTTCCCTTCAGATTACGAAGTCTGGCATCGCCACTGGTGAAAGCGTAAAATACACGCTAGTCAGGACCATATAAATTTATGACAGCCGTGCAAATAGTGAGAATGTTTGCCTAATTATTTGCACGGCTGCCGTGCGAATGGCCGTGCCACTTCGATGTTTGCCTTATTCGCAGAGGCCCCACCTTTTGCTATAGAAGCGAGGCTACTACGTTATCTATCTATGTCCCGATTAAGATGTATCCCTCTCACTAGAGTATTGTCTAGATGCCAGTTTTATATCATGGATGAGCACCGGCGATAACTCGCCTTCTCTTCTCGAATAGTGCTCAGCAGGGCCTTAGGCAGCCAGCCGTGCAACCGTGATTTGCACGGCCTAACCAACAAAAACACGGCCCATGTTCGCCTGAGCGGGCCCCTTGACTACATGCTAATGTGCAAAGCATTCAACAAGTGGAACACCCTGGTTTCCACAAATCCCGGCCTACAAGCACAATCCTACTTTTAAAAGCCCTGGTGCTCAGAGTGTAACAAAGCAGGCGTACGCCAATCCTGCTCCCGGGACCGACATCTAACTTCCCATCCGACGAACGTGAGTGAAACTCTCAGCATTTAGCCACTTTCCTAACTGCTGAGAGAGGTGGTGGGACTACTCAACAATGACTGCAGTACCAGCCGATTCGATCCGAAGACATCGATAGCTACTGGTGCAAGTTTTATCAATTTCATTGTTAGTTAACGGTGCAAGTTATAGCACAGCTTCCAAACCCTA
>JAODUJ010262730.1:0-10237 GCA_027564615.1 Psolus chitonoides
ACCTTTAACCTTTAATAGGGCTGTTTCCGTACTGTGACCCTTATGATAGGCAGACTGGTAGGTTTCCTCAAGGCCGCAAATAGCAGTGTAATCTTTGACGTTGTCGCAACAATACTCCAAATCACTTTTGCCAGAAATGAGATATTTTATACACCCTGTAAGTTTTTAAGATGTTGACTATACACGTAACAATAGGAGAAACAACTGACAGGTTTCAAAAGTTGGTAAGGGATTGAGAGCACATGTCTTATTAGACAGTCTACTCATGACCTACTTGACCTCTTCTGCAGTTGAAAGTGACTTGTAGATAGATAACCTGTGAGTTGTTTGCACATTACTATTATCAGAATCAATAATATCAACTGCATCAAGGTCCCTACAAATATTGTTGGTGATAGTTGTTGGTGATATTTTGCTCTCCATGCACAACATTGGTTTGCATGCAGCAAGCAAAGTGAATTGGCCTCAATACATAAACATACTATGTTATGCATGAATATTAACAGAGTATATAGGCCAAATGAAGCAAAGTGTTTCAACAGTTTTGTCCAAGATTGTAGGTCTGGTCTTTTTGGATGGGAGCTCTAACCATGGATGGCCAACCATGGTCACACCGCTATTGTTAAACCTTGTGATCACACTCTACTGGGCCCCTCTTCATATATTATTCAGTGTTCTCCAAAGGGTATTGCAGGCCATAACAGATATTGAAGCAGTATACATGTCAGGGTGTCCGACCATCCCGATTTCATCAGGTTTATCCCGATTTTGCTAAAAAATCCTCAATCCTGACATGATAAGAAATACCGATTTTGAAGATCTGCTCCCTCAACGGTGAGTCAAGAAAGATATTATTGGTAAATTCTTATAATACTCCTCATACAAGCCTTTTTAACATAAATATTATCATTAAAATGCTGAAAATGGCATTTCAGGGCTTCCACACTTCAACAGTTTTCGAGCCTTTTTGACACAAATATTATCCTGAGAATGCTGAAACTTGCATTTCAGGGCTTCCAGATTTAAAAAATTTCCGAGCCTTTGAACCTAAATATTATCCTTCTGGATTTCAATTTTTTTTGGGGGAACTTATCCTCAGTGGCTCGGGGTGCTCGCAAAAGTTTCCCCCCACATCTGAACTCCCGATTTGAGTACATCCTTAGTTTGAACACTCTGGCACATGGTCTGCATTCCACCCTAGCTCTTCCCTCTAGGGGAATAACTGTAGCACCAGATGAACATTGACATGACTGCAGTATCAGGGACTTTTACTTGGTATTACTATTTCATATTCTCTCTGGTGATTTTAGCATTAGGTAGACTTCAATTGTAACCCTTTGGCTGTGATTAACTAGTATACTCGGAAGAGAGATGGGCGACTGGACTCGAGAGAAAAGGGACGTCTAGAGCAGGAGGGGAAGGGGCATCTAGAGTGGGAGATGAAGGGGCATCTGGAGAGGTAGGCGAAGGTGCGTCTAGAGGGGGAGGGAAAAGAGTGTTTAGAGAGGGAGAGAAAGAGGCATCGAGAGCGGGAGAGAAAAGATCATCTAGAGCGGGAGAGAAAGGAGGAGATAAAGGGGGGTCTAGAGCGGGAGAGAGAGGGGTGTCTAGAGAAGAGCAAGCGTCTAAAGCGTGAGGGAAAGGGGCATCTATTGGGGAGAGAAAGGGGCATCTAGAGCAGGAGAGCGGGGCGTCTAAAGAAGACCAGGTGTCTGGAACGTGAGAGAAAGGTGCATCTAGAGCGAGAGAGGAGGGGGGGGCACCTAGAGCGTGAGAGAAAGGGGCATCTAGAGCAAGAGATAAATGGGCGTCTAGAGCAGGAGAGAAAGGGGAATCTAGGGGCGGGAGAGAGGGGTGGTCCGGAGAAGAGCAGGTGTCTAGAACGTGAGAGAATGGGGCGTCTAAAGCGGGAGGCTAAGGGGCATCTAGGGCGGGAGAGAAAGAGGCATCTATTGGGGAGAAAAGAGGGGCATCTAGAGAAGAAGGGCGTCTAGAAAGGGAGATAAGGGCATCTAGAGGGGGAGAAAAAGAGGTGCCTACAGCGAGAGAGGAAGGGGCATCTAGAACGGGCGAGGAAGGGGTATCTAGAGCTGGAGAGAAAGGAGCGTCTAGAGAAGAAGAGCGGGTGTCTAGAACGAGAGAGCAAGGGGTGACTAGAATGGGAGAGAAAGGGGCGTCTAGAGCTAGACAGGTGGTGGCATGCACTATTGTGTACAAACTACAGCAACCACATAACAGCTGTCATGGTCCAGTGCCTGGTTAACAGGCTTGCATGAGGCAATTGTTCCCTTGGAGCTCAGGTTGTTGGAGCTGCGTCTGGTGGGTCCAGACTTCTGCAACTGCTTAGTTTTTTCGTCTGGACATTGCCAGACAAAGGACAAACCTATACTATGCCGGGCAAAGGAGAGAGGTAGCCTGTTACATATATATATTACTTGGAGGTTTCTGTATTGACAATTAGTGCATCCAGATGACAAGCTCATACCCTTTAAGTAAAGATACCGGCATCACAACCTTAATGAGTTAAACAGGAACGAGCCTGTATACGTCATCGCAGAGGAGCGGTCGTACTGCCCCGGGCGAAAGACGCTGAGCACCAAGCAAGGCGGCAGTAAGTACCAATGTTTGGGTCCGGCCTGGGAATTGAACCCGGACCTCCCGGCTTACGAGGCAGATGCTCTCTAACCAATATGCCACGCAGTCGGTATGGTACATCATGACTAAACTAACCTTGACAGGGCCAATTACTCTGTTGTGTTTGTAGACCAACCATTTTGACTGAAAACTTGGTGACTGAGGAGAGCACAATATCAGGAAATAAAATCAGGGGATTTTTCCTGTGAAAATGGGAGTAGGTACCATTTTCAAGTCTCTGGTATGAACCGGCCTAGAGTCAAACCCAAGACCTCCTGGCTGCGAGGCTGATGCTCTAACCACTTGGCCAAGCAGTTCATAAAACTGGGAAAATTTCTCATTGAATTTTGGGGTGTGTTTGGGGAACACTCAGGGAATTTTGTTCTCATCAATTGCCGGCAACCCTGCTAAGACATCGCAGTCTGTGGCTGTAGGTTGTCCACTCCTGCTCTAACCTCTTGTGGTGGTGCCAAGTGAACCATAAAGATATCGTTCCTGTCTCACTCGTGCTGTTTGATCTGGGTCTGGTGGGTCCAGACTTCTTCTGTAACTGCTTAGGGTGGAACATCATGACTAGACTAACATTGCAGTCTGTGGCTGTAGGTTGTCCACTCCTGCTCTAACCTCTTGTGGTGGTGCCAAGTGAACAATAAAGATATCGTTCCTGTCTCACTCGTGCTGTTTGATCTGGGTCTGGTGGGTCCAGAATTCTTCTGTAACTGCTTAGGGTGGAACATCATGACTAGACTAACATCACCTTGACAGGTCCAATGACTCCGTTGTGTTTGTAGACTAACCATTTTGACTGCAAGGGCCACGTTTCCATTGTCAATCAATCCCTGTGGTCCCACCCTGCAAGCCTCTAAATTTCTCCTATTATTTTGTCTTCTTCTTGTTTCCAAGGTTACCTTAGCAGGGTTTTGAAACATCCATTATGGAAATCAATGAAAACCTCGAAAATTATTTTACATTTTCCAATCCACGAAACTCAGGGAATTCGAGGGAAACACCAGATATCAGTTTTTCCTGTGAACATGAGAGTAGGTACCAATTACAATGACCCGGCACAAAGCCAAACCCAAGACCTCCCAGCTGCATGGCTGATGAACTTCTCACTGAAAGTACTTCTCATAGAATTTCGGGTTTTTCTCAGAGAAATTATCAGGGAATTTTGTTTTCATTAATTGCAGTCTGCGGGCCATAGGATGGATGTCCACTCCTGCTCTAACCTCTTGTAGTGGTGTCAGATGAACTGTTATTTGTTATTTTTCATATTCTCTTTGGTGCTTTTGGCATGAGGTAGACCTTCACAGGCTCGCATAAGGCAATCGTTCCCTTCTCGCTCATGTTATTTGAGCTGGGTCTGGTGGGTCCAGACTTCTGTAACTGCTTAGGGTGGTACATTGTGACCAGGCTGACATCAACCTGACATGGTTCTACGGAAAAATAGATGTAAAGAATTTCCTAAATGCTATAAGGGATTGTACCAACATGTTCATCATTACTTGGCTCAATATAAATACCATCTAAATGAGGAGTTATGAGTTACGACAGTCTTCACTGACCTAATATCTGACATACTCGACCACGTCATGGGCGAGATATGTCTCAGTCGGGAGACAATACTTCTAACAATCTGGGGTTAAACCCTACATCAAACACCTAATGTTAACTGATGTGATACCTGATCACAGTCCATGAGTGAGATATATCTTAGTCAGGACTTGAGAGACAATAATCGATAACGTACCATGAGTGAGATGTATTCTCAGTCAGGGGAGGTTCTCCATCGGGCCCAGCTGCTTGAAGTCAGATGATCTAGAGTTAAACAGCTCAACCTCAGAATGGTGGAAAAGCTTGGCATTGAACACTTAATGTTTTACTGATGCAATTCCTGATTGCTTCATCACATATCAATAACATACCTGACCAGAGCTCATGAGTGAGATATATCTCAGTCATGAAACAATACTTAACGGGGCCCAGCTGCTTGAACTCGGATTAATCTGGGATTAAACAACTGAACCTCAGTTAGGTGGATGAGTCTAGTGTTTTACTAACACAATTTCTGATTGTTTCATCAAACAACAATACATACCTGACCAGTCCATAGGTGAGATATAATCCAGTCAGAACATGATACTTCATGGGGCATAACTGCTAGAAGTCAGGTAAGTTGGGGTTAAACAGCTCAACCTTCGATTGGTGGAACACCTCACATCAAACACCTAATATTCAACTGATGCAATCTCCAGTTTCATCCCACATGGATAACATACCTGAGCAGAGCACATGCGTGAGATATACCTCAGTCAGGAGACGATACTTCGTGGGGCCTAATTGCTCAGAGTCAGATAACCTGGGGTTGAATAGCCGGACTTCAGATAGGTGAATCCGCTTTGCATCAAACACTTCATGTTTTAGAGATGCAATCTCTGTTTTTTTCATCACACATCAATACCATACCTGACCATAGCCCATGGTTGAGGTATAACTCAGTCAGGAGACAATATTTCATGGGGCCCAGCTTCTCGAAATCAGACAAGTTGGAATTAAATAGTAGAACCTCAGATTGGTGGACCAGCCTAGTGTTGAACATTTAATGTTTTACCAATTATGCAATCTCAGATTTTTTCATCACATATTGAAAACAGTCAATCAGGAGACAGTACTTAATTTGGCCCAGCTTCAGATTGGTGAAAGAGCTTATATCAAACACCTTATCTTTAAGTGGTAGCGAGTTGAAGAGCTTAGAATTTTTACGGGTTCAGGAGGCCATTATGGCTCATCTAGGAACCCTGAAGCGAGATCATGGATGAACACCGGCATTAGCCTTCTCTTCTTGACTAGCGTTCAGAGAGTAACGAGGCAGGCATGTACAATCACAATCCCATCCTGCTCCCGGGATCGACATTTAAGGTCCCCATCCGACAGACGTGAGTGAACCCTCAGCATTTAGCCACTCTCCTAAATCTGGAGAGAGGTGGTAGCAACTTGTCCGTCATCACTGCAGAGCAGCCGTGCCAAATGAATCCAATGAACCTAATTTCCCGAAGCCAGTCGCCCCTTCATAAAGGCACAACGCTCTCATGTGGGTGAGGGGGTCCTCCTCAGATTTTTTTATAATTGGTACTCAACGCGCGATTTCCAGCGATCTTACACACGAAAAGTGCCTCAAAACGATCACTGAATGAGCCGTTTTCTCAACGCAACTTCCTTTTTCCAGACGGTAAATTTTTTGTCCGGGCCGCAACTTTTAGACCGAGAGCTAACAGCACCTCTGATGATTTTGTCCGGGCGGAGCGCCCGAACAAAACAGCTAGTGGGGAACCCTTATGACACATCGAGGCTGCAAAATACCCTTTAAAATCCAAATGAAAGGGTAAAAAACCCTTTTCCTTCCATATGCAATGCGTCAAATACACAACAAATCAACAATCAAAAACTCTTTTTATACAATGCAAAAATCCTTCGTAATTTTGTTGAATTTGTTGACATATGTGGGGATCATGAATATCACTGGCAACTGTATCGATTGCTTTGCAGACAGAGATGTGTATCTGCAATTGGGTAAAGCAGTATTTAAAAGAATAGTCCAGAACAAAATGAAAACTTTTGACAAATAAGAGGATGAAGAACTAAACCCAACAGTGAAAGTTCCGTTGCAATAGGTTCTTGAGTTATTGATTTTTGAAGATTCTAGAAATCTTCATTTCAATTGAGCATCTGGTAAACATTTTTGATGTCATATTCACACTTGGGCTGGAAAGCCCTTTGTGAGGTCTTTATAATTGAACTGCTTTTCGTCACACCAACTTTATCCCAAGTTATCCCAAAGTTCTTAAGGTTTTTGAAAAATGTAATTTGTTAACATAGTGACTGCTGTGATAAAAAATTCTAAATTTAACACTTTCCAGGAACAATTAGTTATCCAATCATAAACAACTACATTAGCTTTTCAGACAAAGTGAAAGTGTGACATCATAAGATTGATGCCAAACCGTGTTCGTCAGCTACCGGTACCGAATTTTGCAAGTATCCAGGGTTCTGCCCAGGACAGATTGAGTGCCGGCAGGACCATCTAAGTGAAGCGCCACCATAGGTTGGCGGGGAGCGTACCAGATTTGTTTTTGTCCGATATACCCCCCAGATTGCAGGAAATGACACTTCCCAGGTATTGTAAGCTGCATCCACACAATCTTGATATTGAGAACTCATGTTTGACTATTTCATTTGAGTTTCTGTCTGAAATCAGTGCCGGTCGGAAAAGTCACTCTCTCATCTAGTGGTGGTCGGCATTTCTCACGTCCTGGTTCTGAAGGTGCTGTTCACACTAATTTGTCAAAAAAGGTTTATACTGCAGTTTATCTTCTTAATTCATGGAAGTATAGACAATTTGACACTCTAGGTAAAGCACTCGTTATTGACACTATTGTATATCCTTCATTTTACTCCATAGCTCACGTTTATCGTATTCTTGATTCCATCATTACAGAAGTTAACAAAGCTGTGTTTTGTTTAGTGTGGGGCGACAAGAAACATGACCTCGTGTCAAGAAAAGTAATCACAACCAAGAGAAAAGAATGGGGGAATACGTGTGTGTGTGTGTGTGTGCGTGTATGTGTGTATTTGTGTGTCCATGTGACGATTTTGCTTGTAAACATGATAAGTCGACTATTTTTTATTATTATTGGAAAATGCAAGGCAAAGGATGAACCCTAGGACTAGGGCCAACAAAGGAAAAATTAAGAAAGAGTGTTGAGAGAAAGCTTGATGATTAAAGATTTAGAAGGCCTGGAAGATCGTAGGAGGGCGGAAAACAAGAAGATGGGAGGGAATTCTATGGATATGAAGTTCTAATGACGAAAGAATAAAAGCGAGAGACAGTTCGAGTAGAGCTAAGTACAAACAGCGTACTGATGGTTGGTGCTTGTCGACCGTGTTACGCGAGCAGGGACGAACAGTGGAGGCATAATATATTCCAGTTCAACAGAGCACCGCCCAAATAAATAACGGTAGAAGGTGGGAAGGGCAGCAACACATCTGCGATGGGCAAGTGTTTGGAGGGAGCGAGTGAGAGAGTCATCTCCATTACGTCTGATGGCTTCGGACTGATCTTATCAAGAACATAAATAGGAGGGGAGGGCACCACCCCAGATGTGAGAGCAGTACTCCAACCGTAACAGGTGTTCATGATCAAAATATTTTCGGGAACGAAAGAGAAAGCCAAGTTTCTGAGAAGGCACGTTTAAGCAATGTTTGCAATATGAGCCTCCCAGCTCAGGTCAGGGTTTAGGTGGATCCCAAATGGACAATGGACTCGGAGACTCAAGGTCGGTGCCGTCCAAAGTTACTGGAGGGAGAGTTCTATCATATTTCCGAGTTGTGATGAGCTGCTCGGTCTTCTTTGAGTTGAAAGCATCAAAGTTGTCAGACCCCCATTGAGCTACAACAGAGAGATTATGATTAAGGAGAGTAGCAGTGTTCTTTCGTTCAGAGGTGAGGAAGCAGTTGGAAGATGGAGGATGCTTGAAACTAGATGATATATTGGTATCAAACGCGAAAGAGAAAACTGGACAAGAGACTGTTTTGAGGAGATCATTAATGAAAATTAGGGACAAAATGGGGGAAATTACAGAGCCTTGAGGTACAGTGTTTGAGAACAACAGCAGGGACGTTGTCAGGTCGATTGGATTTCTTGGATTTAAGGTGTTGAAGTACTTAACGAACTTTACGGGTAGATAATTTGACAGGATGCATACTGTTCACAGCCAGGGGTAAGCTACTCCTAAGGACCCTGCCTTCATCATGCATAGTACAATTTGATGCAAACATCCTGGCAAAAGTGTTCGCCTTGGATAGAGGGTCTGCAGACATGGAACCACCAGGATTCTGAAGAATAGGGAAGGAGGAATGCCAAAAGTTGGAGGAAATAGATTTGACCAGGGACCAAAATGAGTTGGGGTTGGAGTTACAGACATGGCCATGGACCTTGTCAACATAAGACTTTTTTTAGTCATTAAATGATGACTCTGGAACAGTGGTTACATGATATGACGTAAGCAGCTCGGGCCTGAGGAGTTTTCAAATTCTGCCAGGTTTTGAAAGAACGATCTTCTGCTTTACTGATTGCTGACATTCACGATTGAAGAATAACCCACGTAGGAGAATTGGTGCGCCGGTTTAAGTGATAATGGGACATACGCTTCAATGCCACATAAAATCCAGTCAGTAATATCATCCGCAGTATGAGTAGAGTCACCGCTGAAGCAGGACATCCAGGGCTCAGAGGCATAGAAATCTCGCAGAGAATCCCAGTCAGTCTTGTCATAGAAAAAGACCCGCTTACGAGAGGGATGGTGAGTGGGGGTTGAGGACTTTCATGAGTGAGAGTAATAAGACAGTGGTAAGAGTGACCCAAGGGAGAGAGAACCAGGGGTGCATGGTAAATAGACGGATGATACGTCATGGACCTTTCAAGGGTATTCGCACAATCTCCATCATGGTCAGGAACACGAGTAGGCTCAGAAATATTTTGCTCAAAGTTGTTAATAAGAGCAAACGTCTCAGCTTCTCTTCCAGCCAGGGTTGGTGATGTGAGAAGAATGGGTTTGCCAATTCGGAATTGTGGACATTGAAGTTACCAATGAAACACATTTCAGCATTGGGACTGTTTGGAAGGATGTGCTCAACAGTCAACACAAAGAGACAGATGTTCAAACAGGTGATTCACATCATGTGAATTAGGAGAGCGGTAAAGAACGCAAACAAACTTAGGTATGTTGCCCTGGACGAACTTGAGCCATAGAAGTTGGTAGTCAGAAATAATAATTTCAAACTCTTGAGGTCGCGAGGCTTGTGTGTCACTACGAACATAGACACCTGACCGGCCATGGCGAAGAACGGCAGAAGAGCATAGCCTGGACAAGTAAAATGAGGGGAACTAGTGTAGGGTATTGAAGGATCCAAGGGACCAATCATGGTTTCAGTGAGGAAGAGAGCATGTGGATGGTCGTGGAGAAGATACTGATATAGAGAATTTAGATTAACAGAGAGACCACAAATATTGCAGAAAGAAAGGGTGAAAGGGAGAGAGGGTGACCATGCCTGGTCTGATCAAGTTCATACTTGATATGTATGTGCCCCATAATGAGTACATGATCCCTATTGTTTTTCGGAGAGGTCAGAGGTCATCGGAGGTCGACAGAGGTCACAAACTGAAAAAAGTTGTGAACATTCTAAGTCAGCCATGCCTATTAATACCAAGCTCAAATTTGGTATGTGGGTTTCTCATAATAAGTACATGCACCCTATTGATTTTGGTGGATGTCTGAGCTCATTTTTGGACAAGAATGGAGATTGTGTGAAATTTAGGTATTTTTGGTACTTTTTGCTTGTAAACACGCTAAATCAGATCAAGTGCATACTTGGTGGAGATCTGAGCTCATTTTGGGACGAAAATGAGGATTGTGTGAAATTTAGGTATTTTTGGTACTTATAAACACTGTCAAGTTATATCAAGTTCATACTTGGTATGTATGTTCCCCACAATGAGTTCATGATCATTATTGTTTTCGGGAGAGGTTCAGAGGGGGGAAGGGGG
>JAODUJ010262841.1:0-10237 GCA_027564615.1 Psolus chitonoides
GTTGTTTGGTCCCCTCCAAATTGCAGTTATGGGTCTCACCCATCCCCTGTACACTTTGTTAAAAAAAAAAAAAAAAACTGTATGATTAGTTACTGAACTGTCAATGCTGCAATATGTATGAACACTTGCATGCCACAAGTTACCCTCCATTTATTTTTCAGGCTGATGGTACCACTGACATTGTGCATTGTCTTACCTTGAATAGGGTTTTGCGGGGGTGGAGAGGTGGACAGTCCTCACCTAAAAAAAATTGGGCAAATAACCCTCATTATTCACTTGCCCCTTTTTTTTGGGCCAGAGCTTGCTTGCCCCCTCCCCCCATCCGGGCCGAATCCCTGTTTGATGGCTGGAATATACTATTAAAGACATCTTGACTACGACGGTCAGTTATTCCACTGGATTATTATACACCATTATGCTGTTAGCTTCTGAGTTTCAGTACTTGTACATTGATTTTGGTGTTACAATTTGTGTCCTCTTCCCATCTCGCTCTGTCTATGTGAGGCGACTGTTGAGCATCCCCAAAATTCCCCCATTAAAAATTGAAAGATAACACCCTGTTTTATACAAAACTGTAATCGCAATTAGGAAATTATTTCAGAAATGCTTTCTTACTGGGGAATAACACATGCGATAAAACCGTGAGAATGGAGCTTGAAACTTGGAGACCGGGAGATTGTCTAAAACCTGGGAGACTCAGCTCCCAGTAAAACTGGGAGAGTTAACAGACCTGTTACAATATAGTCAATGATAAGTGTTAAATGATATGACATGGAATTCCCTGGAATAAACTAGAACATCAGATTTGAAGCTTGTTTTCTTGAATTCAGCCCTAATACATTAAATTTAATTTAGATCTGCTCTAGTAATTGATGGAAAATTCAAGTGACAAGGGACATTATTACAACATAGTCAATGTTGAAAGCATGATAACATGAAGTGATACAACATAAAAATTCCCTGGATTAAACTAAAACTTTTACATCAGATTTGAATATTGTGTTGAATTCATCGGACTGTTACATTAAATTTCAGTTAGATCTGCTCTGGTAATTGCTTCAATCCAGGTAACATATATTTAGTGAACATGTGCTTCTACCTTCAGAGCTATGCATGCATGCATGGCTGACCGAGGGAGAGGAGGTGTTACACAGGTGATAATTCTAGTAATAATTCGGTGTTTGTTGTGGTATGGGTAGTGGCATGCTCAGAATTTGAAGGGGGAGCCATTCTCTCATTCCTGTGACTGACTTAATTACCCCTGACTCTAGTGTCAGGGGGAGGGGGTATATCATACTGCATCACCATATCAAGGGCCCAAGTCAGAATTAGGTTTTGAAAGTCCATTGGAGCATTTAGTGATATGCTTCTACCTTTGGAGCTATGCATGCATGGCTGATCGAGGGAGAGAAGGTGTTACACAGCTGATAATTGTAATAATAATTTGGTGTTTGTTGTTTTATGGGTAGTGGCGTGCTCAGAATTTTAGGGGGGTGGGGTAGAGCCATTCCCTCATTCCCGTGACTGATGTCATTACCCCTGACTCTAGTGTCAGGGGGGGGGTATTTCATATTGCATCACTGTCTCAGGGGCCTAAGTCAGTATTAGGTAAAGTCCATTGAAGAATTCAGTGATGTGCTTCTACCTTTGGAGCTATGGATGCATATATGAGGAGGTGTTACTCAGCTGATAATTCTGACGTCATTACCCCCACATTGCATCACCATCTCAGGGGCCTAAGTCAGTATTAGGTTAAGTCCATTAAAGATGCTTCTCATGAGCCCAATAGGGCCCGTATGAGCCGGTGCTGAAATCCAGTTTCCTTGACGTAGAGCAGACGAGAGTTTAGAGTTCCCCCAGGATGAGACAGTCCATCGTTCTGACGTCATTACCCCCATATTGCATCATCATCTCAGGGGCCTAAGTCAGTATTAGGTTAAGTCCATTGGAGATGCTTCTCATGAGCCCAATAGGGCCCATAGGAGCCGGTGCTGAAATCCAGTTTCCTTGACGTAAAGCAAACAAGAGTTTGGAATACCCCCAGGATGAGACAGCCCATCGCTGGATAACCCCTAGCCAAAGCTGGTACCCATTGTCTTCTGGGTGGACAGTAGAAGGTTAAAGTATCTTGCTCAAGAACACATCATGAACCAGGTGGTACTTGAACTCCCAGTCTTTCAATGGAGAGTGACAAGCAATATCTCCTTACCAAGTCAGTATTGACTAGCAATATGCATGTGTACCCACCACGCAAAATGTGTAGAAAACATAGACTATCCAGTATGCTCAGTACACTATTCATTGAAGCCCGCATTCCTCATTACCCCTGTCTAGAGTTGTCTGGGTATTTTGTACTGCATCACCATCTCGGAGACCTAAGTCAGTGTTGACAAGTAAACATTGCATAAAAAATGCACAGAAAACATAGGCTATGCAGTATGGTCTAGCTATGTTATCCATTGAAGGCCGCTTTCCGTCTGTACATTATTTGTGGAAACCCACATTCCGCTGACTGACTTCATTATCGTTGTCTCGGGACCTAAGTCAGTGTTCACTAGTGAACATTGCATGCAAAATGTACAGAAAACAGGCTGGCTATGCAGTATTCTCTAGCTACATTATTCATTGAAGGTCAGTTTCCCTCAGTTCATTATTCATTGAAGCCTTCATTCTCCCCTCCCCCCCCCCCCCTCAGACTGGGGGGAAGAGGGGATGGGAATTTTGTACTGCATCACCATCTTGGCATCCCAAGTTGGTGTTGACTAGTAAACAGTGCACACACAATTTACAGAAAACATAGGCTATGCTGTATGCTCTAGTTACATGAAGGCCCCTTTTCACAGTACATTATTCATTGAAGCCCTCATTCCCCTAGCATGAGGAAATACACTGCTTGGGCTCGATGTTTGCACCTCATAAATTCAGCCACGGCTGAATGAGCCACTGATAGCAATAAAATGATTTATCCAATTAGGCCACTGAACAGTCTCTTTGTTTGAACCATGGTAGTATGTCAGCGGGTGGTCTCGTAAAGTTCATGGAGGATGTGTTGTGTCGCTGAGATCACAGAGAGGTGGTGAGCTGAAACACCGCCAATCGGCGGTTTTTCGATGAGTGAAGAGCATCGGTTGAATCACGTAATGGAGTGGGAGGAGGAAGATTTTTGTACTGCATCACCATCTCGGGGGCCTTTAAGCCAGTTTTGACTAGCAAACTTTGCACACAAAATGTATAGCAAACATAGGCTATGCTCTAGCTACATTATCCATTGAAGGCCCCTTTCCCTCATCCCAGATTTGTCAGAAATCAATGTACAGTACTGTTCAGCTCCATCAGGCCGTCAGGTAGGATGGTGCTTTTAGGCCGTGATTAGTAGAAACCAGGCTGCTCCACGTGTTGCGCATTAGGTCAATGGCTCACTCAGGCGAATATGGGCCGGGTTTTTTGGTGGTTGGGCCGTGCAAATCACGGTTGCACGGCTGGCTGCCTAATGCCCTGAGCTCCATTGATGTCGTGACACATCGACCAATAAAGAAATATGCATCCTGGGATGTGAAATTCTCTAGTGGGCAAGAGAAATAGATCTTTAAATATTTTCTTCATTCTGAAGCAGTGTACGGTAGTTATTGCTATTATCATAAGGTCACTCAGCTCCTTTAAAGAAATTTACACAGTTGATGATAAGTTCAATTCTGGCAAAAAATAAACCTTAAAACAGAGGTGATTTTCTATTTGTTAGTGAGCAAGTATACATGAATATAATTATATCATCAGCATGACCAAGTTTAGACTCCAGACCAGGTCATATCGAAGCAGTGACATATCGCATATGCGCTCTGCCTTGGCATAGCGAGGGCCCCCGATTGGTCGATTGAACGTTTTCCAAGAGCCACTCGTAGGAGCATTTGTTCATATGATATTGTATAAGTGACCAAATATTGCACCAGATTCAGTCACAAAATTCACAAAGTGAAGGGGTGCCACTTCCCCCCCCCCCCCACAGTATAGTGATCAGAAAAGGTGCCATGTTATCAACTGCCGATGGGCCCCGGCCCCAGCATTATGCCACTGTATCCAAGAACTGCAGAATGATAATGTACGTACCTATTAATGATCTGGTATGCTTGGTGCCCTGCATTAAAACAATGGAGTAGGGATGAGGGGGCATACCAACCTCATCTGTGCACTAGCACTGTATCTTGGGAGGGATTGTTTCAGAATACCATACCATACCATACCATTGTAGAAATTAAGCATTTTCTTATTTACAAAGACATAATAATAGTTCAGAAGACAAAATTAGGTCACCACTCCCTGGCTTTACTTCATAGCAGATGATTCTTTTGATGTTTGAAATTAGAAGCATGAAAAAGTGTACTTTCAACTTCAAAGAATTGAGATCCAGGGCAGTCGCTTCACTCTCTTGATCATCATTGAAAAATAACATCACCTGCTTCTCCCCAGCTGGTGAATAGATTTATTCTACTCTGCTACTTACAGCTAATGTTAGAAAGGTTTTACCTTTTTCATGTTACCATTTTGTCCTTGGTTGGGTGACATGTAATAAAAACTAATAACACAGAGCTTATTATTGGTAATATTGCAAAATATTCATTCTTACCAAAACATAATATGATACACATTCCAACATTAGTTAGACCTGTGCATGTTTACAATATCATTTTTGCTAAGTAGGCCTATTTTGTATATATTGGCTGGTGATATTGTAGGATATCCTGTTGTCAGTGACAATTTACTCTTACTTGCTCAGACCAGTGTAGGGAATGACCAACCCTGGAGTAGTTAATAAAAATAAATGTTACTATGGTTACTACACTGCCCAAGTCTAAGCTTCCTCCACTAATTATGATGAATGGGCATCTGGCAACTTAATTTCTCCCAAGGCAGTTTCATGATGGTGTTTGACCCACTGGAGAAATCAGTTATTAATTACCTACATATCATAGTCCTAATTACTTTTCTTCTTCTGTTCTTTTTAACAGCTGGGACAACTTGACACTAATAAGCTGTCATGTTCATTCATAGACTTTCCATTTCTTTTCTATATCTCATTTATATAGCCCCTGGAAACAAAGCATTTTGGTGCATTCTAGTGGTCACAGATGGCCTAATTGTGACCCATGTATAATCATTGTTCACACTGACTCTTTAAAAAAAGAGACAAATTATTTCTTACCACTATTCAGACAATCATCATTGTTAGAGTCTGGAAAAAAGTAATCCTGCTGTAATCCTGCCTATGCGTGTCAGTACATTTTGCGTCCTCTGCCCCCCACTTTCGACACCCAAGCTATGCTAGTGTATTTGAGTACTGGCCAAATATGCCCTACTTAACTGTATATGGGTTCAAGAGAACTTTTCACATGAGGAACTAACCTCAAATGACTCCATTCCTCCATCAGCTCAGCAATTAACACGTCTTTGGTGACATTGATGTAACTCACAACAATCATCAGATGTTTATGATGATAAATCATCAGTGCCAGCAGACATTATCAGGGTTTCCAGCCATTCTGGAAAATTAGGGAAAACCTTAAAAATTAGTTAACATTTTTCCAGTCAGGTGAAACTTTTAGGGAATTTGAGGAAAGAACACCAAATATCAGAGACAACTCAGGGAATTTTTCCTATGAACATGGAAGTTGGTATCATTGTCATGTCTTCGGTATGACCCGGTTCGGAGTCAATCCCGAGACCTCATGGCTGCAGGGCTGATGTTCCAGCCACTCGGTCGTGCAGTCGATAAAACTGAAAATATTTCGCATGGAATTGTGGGGTTTGATCACGGAAATATCAGGGGAAAATCAGGAAATTTTGTGTTCTTCAAGTGCTGGGAACCCTGACTGTATAATAGGAAGTAGTTTTAGACTATTACCATTGTAGGCTTGACATAATTCTACTAACAGGATGAGAGAGATTGTCCAAATACCCGTGTACAGGAAAACTGAGATTGTAAAGACATCATTTGTAGTTGTCAGATGTAATATTAGAAGGAAGTTGAAGTTAACCACAAGAGTTATACTACTACTACTAGAAGAAGATGGTGTCATTAACTTCTCACGATCTTTGGCATTTTTCATTTTTTATGGGTCATGATGTTCGGTAAACACCGGTAGGTAACCTCTTCCTGCATGAACTTGTCAACAAATTAGCAGGAATAATATAGATTTTTTCCTTCATTTTAGCCGTAGTATGACTAGAATTATCTTCATTGTCACTGTCAGGAATGTAGCTACAATGTGCAACGCTGGGCAGCACTGTGTGGAACGCTGGGCACTCGGGTGGCAATTTTTTGGCCTTATTATGCACAATAAGCGCTTTGATACCTCGGTGAAAGGCGCTATATAGAAGGCCGGATATTATCATTATACTTCGTCCATGATATAAACCTTATTATGTCACAAAATAGTCCCCCCCCCCCGCTATCTCGCTAATCTTTACCAAATTTGGATGTAGAGCACCCACCAATAAATTTGCCCAACTATAACCTGGTCACTGTATTAATAATTTATTAATTGACATTCAGGGTTGGCACTGCCTGCACTGGCCCTGACCGACCGGCACTAGACGCAAATCAACACTCTGCCGACGGGCACTCCAAAAAGAAGAAAAAAAGTTGGTGTTAGGAGTAAGGAAATGGCAGCGGCACTGTTCAAATCCCTCACACAAGTATGTATAGTAAAAAAAGAACCAGAAAAAACTACGACCTTTGGTTCTGGAGAGCCCGCGAATCCCCACGATGGCCGACAAAAATCTGGGTTCTTTCTGAAGTGCCATGCACTCACTACCCTGGTGAAATTAGCCGGCAATAACTTTCCTCTAGCTAAAACCCTGTTGACATTACAAGTGGGCAATTGTCCGAAGGTTTAGAAATCCCCATGCAGTGTAAAGCAACTGGACTCCACCGGGAATCGAACCACGAACCTCTCGCTTTATGTGCAACGCCCTGCGAATTGAGCTGCTGTATGAATTAGCCAACTGATGGTGGTCTCGAACCACAATGGACAAGCTACCTTTCACTGATTTTCCAAATAAAATAAATTGAATTACACCGCCCTAATCTCATATTCACTTGACATCCTATGAAACATGTAATTGATCAGACTGTATTGTACCATCTTTGAAATGATCTTAGTAGTCCTATATGGATCATGGATCATCTCTAAAAGGGGGTAACAACAGTTTGAAGACAATTGTGCAAAGCATTTACATGTTATTTGGTGGCGTTGGACCTGCTCATGCATGTCTGCTCTCGTTTAACATTGATGGTAATCAAATTATTCACTGTTGATTACCTGACTCTGTTAATACTCACAATGAGAGAAATACCTTCAGGAGCAAAAATGCATATGAGCTTTGTTGTATTCTATGTAGACCTAATGCTCTCTGATAAAGGGAATTAATCAGGGGTATGGTTTAACCATACTGAAGGCAATTCCAGAATGCCTATTACTGTTGCAGTTTCCCACCAAGTCTTTTGTGAGGGATTTTTTTTTTAATATTTGAAAGCCAATTATCATACCATACATTTAAGTTTTTTATTATAGTAGATACCGACTAGATTGTTTTGCACTCCAATAAATTTAGTATGGGCAACAGCATAGGCAGAGGGGGAAGGAGTGGGGGGGGGGGGGAATTTGTGTCTCATATCACAGCTGTAATTGTCTAATAAGTGGTTGATTCCATGTGGCAGGTTTCACAGTATACTAAATGTATGTAGTATGTTTTACCCGTCGAGCGGAATTGAGAATACAATTTTGTGAATTCTTTGTCACATAAGTATCTATCCCTACAGCAACATCAGCAGTTTAACTTCTCGATCTGTACAGATATTGAGCATGTGTTTATTAGCATGTGTTTTACCAACTCCACAGTGACAGTGACCGGTATTCCACCCCTGCATACTTTCAATGTATCTCTGGTGACAGTTTAAGGCATATTCACCAGTATGTTTGATGTATTGTAGCTAAAGTTTACTACGCTGACTGTACTTAACATTTCTAACCTCATAGTTGCAGTATCCTAGCCTATTGCTGAAGGGTCTGGCATATTCTTTTAGCTCAGAGGTGGTCAGAGTCGGGCTCACCCTTCGTGTTCACTATTATGTTTGATGTATTGGAGCTATAATAGCATACTGTTAGTCCTGTATTGTAACTATGATAACACATCAATACATCAACCTAACACCCTTTCTTTCACAGATATTGAAGCTGTGTTTTACCACCCATCCAACTCCACAGTGATAGACCAGCATCCCACTCCTACATACTTTCAATGTATCTCTGGTGACAGTTTAAGGCATATTCAGTATGTTTGATGTATTGTAGCTATAATAGCATACTTTCATGGATATTGAAGTTGTGTTCTACCACCCATCCAACTCCACAGTGACAGACCATTAGCCCACCCCTGCATACTTTCAATATATCTCTGGTGACAGTTTAAGGCACATTCAGTATGTTTGATGTATTGTAGCTATACTAACATACTGTTAGTCCTGTATTGTAACTATGATAACACAGCAATACATCAACCTAACACCCTTTCTTTTACAGATATTGAAGCTGTGTTCTACCACCCATCCAACCCCACAGTGACAGACCAGCAGCCCACCCTTGCATACTTTCAATGTATCTCTGGTGACAGTTAAAGGCATATTCAGTATGTTAGATGTATTGTAGCTATACTACCATACTGTTAGTTCTGTATTGTAACTATGATACCACATCGATACATCAACCTAACACCCTTTCTTTTACAGATATTGAAGCTGTATTTTACCACCCATCCAACTTCACAGTGACAGACCAGCAGCCCACCCCTGCATACTTTCAATGTATCTCTGGTGACAGTCTACCTAAGGCTATTATTTCCTGGGAGAAGGACGGTCAGTTACTAACACCACAATATGCCAGTCAGTACACCACCATGTTCGGCAGTAGCGATTCACGCAAGAGGTCTGGGACCCTTCAGATCGATAATGTGAGGACAAAACATGCAGGACGGTACCGGTGTATCACAACAAACCCACTGCTGCCGGGAGTCACTAAGTACAGTACCAATGCAACACTAACTGTTGTTCGTAAGTACATCTCACATTTTGTTGGGTTGTAGCCAAAGTCGGGTATCCGTCCGTGCACACCCATTTCACCTGGTGCTAGACTAGTAGGCAGGGGCGGGATTTGGTCTTGAAATGTGGGGAGGGGGAACTCTAAGACTGGTGTCCTGGGGAAGGGGTCTAAGAGAATTTTTTGGATTTTTTTCAAAGCACTTAGATAAGATATGGTTAAATATTTATAGGTATATACTATTAATATGATGAAGGCTTGACGGCTGACAGTGTGTGTCCCTTGAGTTAAAATCATGGGAACGGGCATCAATTTCTTCTCAATTTTGCAGGGGGAATTACCGATTTTCCCAAATTATTTGGCTCTTGGCTGAGGGAGGGTGCAAGGGACAGTTGATGGTACATGTTGTGATTCAGGGGCCTAGCCCCGGAAACCAAGCATCTTGGTGCATTCTAGTGGTCGCAGATCACCTAATTTCAACCCATAGAATCATTGTTTTTCACTGACTCTTGAAACATACATGGGTATTGAGGGGGCAGAAACATGTGCTCCGAAAATTGTCATCACTAGTGGCCAAATTTCACTTGGAATACCACTTTCCTGGCGAACAGGAAACAAATTATTGTGGTGGGGAGGGCAATGCCCCCTGCTTTTTTTCCCCCTGTATTATCGCCTATGCTAGTAGGGAAAGCACGGTGGAAGGAGTAGTGTATGGTACAAAACTCCAGATTGTATAAGCACAAGCCCATGACCCAGGTAACGCTTCGCACTGGTATCAATACATAATTTCCCAAAATTGTGAATACGAGTAAATAGTACGAATAATGAGTATGAGCACAGACTTACAACAACTTAATCTGCCTTGTACAAGCACCAATCACCTGAATGTAAACATGTCCAGTTGCAGAGTGATGTTTGCTGTACAGTATTATTGTCTAGTTTAATTTAGTATTATAATGTTCCAAGGAAGGCTATTACAGAAGCCACATTGTAAGAAGTACTATGCTGGTGATTCACACCGACGGTCCACAAACTATGGGCCGTGGGCCAAAATTGGGTTGCAACAAAATTTGTTCGATTTTTTCCCTCACTGAAAAGCCATATATGGCCCAGATATAAAATCCTGATATGGCCCAGATATAAAATCC
>JAODUJ010262952.1:0-15662 GCA_027564615.1 Psolus chitonoides
ATAGATGATTTGGACATCAAAGGTGTCTATTGTTAAATCTTCAAATAGGTGAATAATCTGTTTAGCATAATCTGTATGTTATTTTATTTTACCGATTCCGATTACATACCGATTGTGCAAATAATCTGCCCAATTCCGATTCCGATACCGATTATCGTTTGAACACTACAGTCAGAGCCCCCCCCCCCCATCTGGAAAATCCTTGCAGCACCACTGAATGTATGACACCTTGACTAATTGACAATTTAACTACTAGAAGTTGTCCAATTGTTTTCTGGGCATAAGAAGTGGAGTTCATTTGAAAAAAAATTGCTCTCCAAAATTTGAAAGAAATATTTTGTTATCACCATATCATATAATTTTGCTAATTTATTGTTATTTGTCCTTGTTGTGGCACCTCGGCCATAGGGCATCCTACTTTCCTAACACCCCCCATAACCTAACCTTACCGTGAGATAAGATAAAATGTCCTAAAATTTGGATTGGACCCACACCCTTCCTAATCTTCAGTTGACACTCCATGTGCTCCCTCCTGATTTTTGGCTATTTCTTCACCCTTGATTTCTTGAAAGTAAGATTGTCATTGAAATAATGTACGATTTATTGTAATTTTAGGTCATAATTAAACACGAGAGATCATTTCCATTTCTTGACAAAACATCAACTATGTCAATGTATTCCTTACAGGTCTCATTGTCAAGAGCTTGGAATGGGAGTTCACAACCCCAGAGGGAGTGACTATAAGCAAGCCCTCTCCATTGCTGATCGACGCCACAACCAAAATCGCCCGGGAAAGTCGGCCGCTGAGCGGAGATGGCCTCTGGCAGCTCTCTTTATTTGGGAGCAGGAACGAGGATGGGACCGGCCTCCAATATAACTTCATTGGGCAACTACTCGACCAGAGCGAGCAGGCCCGATCGGCTGGTCCTGACCTGCCTCTGGTCTTCGAGGAGCTCAGTACTAAGTTTGATCTCACAGCGATCGGTTGCGGTCAGTTTGGGTACCTCTGCCTCCAACTGCAGAAAGGAAGAACGCCGATGCCGGACTACCTCTTCAGGACGAAGGAGGGCGATGACAGGATACGGGCCTGTAAGGATCTGGAATGCATGGACCGTAAGTGGAGTTTGTTCAAATGTTTGATTTGTTGAATACTATAATGTTTACATCACTTTACCCACCTGTCTCTTTGAAACATTGACATGCAATTAATAAGCCTATGTGCAAACACTACACAGATATTTTCATCACCACACCGCTCTCCAGACTGTTCCTACCATAGGCAGGATTACGGGAGCAAGTGGGGCACTTGCCCCACCCCCCTGCTTTTTCCCAGACTTAAAAAAATGATTATTGTTGTGATATGTGAATATTTTATTATTGTGCACCCTAGCGGTGACGTCATTGTTGAATACACCAACATGCCAGCAGCATAAGATCGTAATTATAACTGTTCTAATTCTTCTCGTTCAGTCCGATATATGATAATTGTCATAAATAGATAAGAAATAGTGATATGACAATGCGATGACAATTTCTGGCGTGCTACGCGCGCACATGTATCTCACCAGTTCTTTAGAGCCATGTACGATTATAGAGTTGGTGCTACAATGATTATATGGGTTGAAATTGAGCGATCTGAGACCAAAATGCTTGGTTTCCATGGGTTAGGCCCCTGAATCCCATCAACTGTCTACGTACCCCCGGCCAAGTGCCAAAGTGTTTGGGAAAATCATGAATTTCCCCTCCAATATTGAGGAGAAATTGATGCCCCTGTTTAACTGTTTGCATGGTTTTGACTCAACGGAGACCGTCAGCCATCAAGCCCTTTATTAAATTGAAGGTACATAAAACCTATAAATATTGCATAATATCACATTAGGATAAAATCTCAAAAAATCAAAAAGGGGGACACCACCAAGTTAGACCCCTCCCCTCCCCCAGGACACATCTCAGAGTTTGACCCCGACTTTTGAACAGCAAATTCCGCTTTCCTACGTAATAATATTGGAATATCTCCCCCGCAAAGTTCCCACAAACTTCTCACCCTCAAATGCAGCAGCTTATTCGCTGTCTGTCAGCCGATGTGTCAATTTCATTCATTAAGTATCCTAGTAAATTTGGAATGTGAAAGTTTGGCATTATGTAACGATTCATGTTATAATTTTATTTTCTTAGGCATTGTTCTTGAAGGCCTTCAGACCTACATGCCTGATACGAACATCATAGAAGGAGACCAGAATCGATTGACTTTCCAAGCCAGGGCAATTGCTGACCCCGATTCGAACGGGGTCGATGGGGACCAATTGTGGAAACTGAGTACATACATCACGTCGGACCCCTACAGCCCTGAGAGGCAAAACTTAGAGAGCCAAGTCCTGAATCCGAGACAGCAGGGTCTTCCCCTCACCCCAGGAGGTACGATTGATTTCGGGGAGGTGACCGTGGATGTGGACCTAACCGGACAGAGTTGTGACGATTCAGCATTCCTCTGCGCTACACTCGATAAAATCGAGCAGTCCGACACAGACTTCATTCTGGAGACGATTAAACACAGGCCCTTGCTATCTTGTGAACCTCTCAGTTGTACTGGTAAGACCATCATTCTCTCCATTTTAAAATGCTAGAAATATGCTGAACTGGTCACTGTATTTGTTATTATGTATTAGTCTTTACACCAATGAACCATTTTATGAGCAGGGCTATGAAATATCTTTGGTTGAGAATGATAATGCAACAACAAGGATGGTGTTCTAGAAACTAATATGTTACCAGTAAGAAGTACCTTTGGTCGATATTCAGGGGTGGGTTAATCCTCGTTACTGCTAATTTGTTGTGTGTATAATTTACAAGATATGCATGCTGAATTTGGGAATCTGCTGATCGTTCTACATGATGTGTATGGTATGCATTGATTGAATTCACCAGTCACTAATTCTTGGAAGGTAATTTCAAGCCGGTATTCAGAGTTCTTTTCCTGCTGAAATGTGAACCTATCAAGGACTCAAGATTCAATGAGGTCTGTCGCTTCATCTTCTGACAGTAACACAACATAACTGTCACTCCCATATCACGTCTAATTCATGAGTTATGGGCAAAAGAAAACTGTTGAATCTTCATGGCCGGACAGCCCTCTCATACTAAAATTTCCTGAAGTCAGTTTGAATAAACAAGACCTCCACGAAACAACCAATCAGAGAGCTGCATAGTTCTTTCCACGCTAGTCAAGGCCTGCCGATTTTAATTAATTTGGTCCCTTTGCACAGTCGGCCGTAGTGCATACCTTATCAATACTCATTACTGTGTGTTAGTATAGGCTAGCTGGTAACGTGCATCTGTGGCCACGCAAATGGGAAAAGTTGGGTGTATTTTTACTTCGTCCTTCAGTTCTGCATGGATGTTTTTCGTTTTTTTCAACTGGTTATATGTCATATTTATTAGTAACTCTTAATGTGATGGTAGCTTTGTATGCGTGGGCCACGTAAAGCAAGTCCGAAATAAACTCTGTAAGCTGGTTTAAGTTCAACAGAGGTGGAACATTAGAATTATTAAACCTTATCTTTCCCTCTCATAGGAGTGGAGATCGAGGACATGCGTTTCAGAGTTGACGTTCCTCTTCTACCCAACGGTGACACTCCTGTGGTGTTGAACGTTGATGTCCGAGCCTCCCCCAATAGCAGAGACGTAGAGGGGGACGACTTGTGGAAAGTCGGCATCTTCACTAGCCGGAACCCCTCTGGCACCGGTCCTCGGGAGGGGTACGTTGAACAGATACTGACACCTCGGCAGGCCAGTGTGTCATTGGAGGGGGGAGAGCCCTTAGAGTGGGATGGTGTCGCAACACCGTTTGATGCTGTGGATGTCGGTTGCTCCGACTTCCGGTACGTCTGTCTTGAATTTGAAAAAGGAGAAGCTCCGTTTCCCGACTTCCAGTTTGAAATCACATCTGGGGAAGAGACGATAATCCGATGTGAAGAGGTTCCCTGTCCACCAAGTGAGTACACATCTTTGAAGAAACTATATATTAAAGACCCATTTCTCCGATCGTCCACAAGAGAATTTCAGCACCTGGGTGTCTAAAATTCTGTGATGATCAGAGTGTGATATACAACTTCAATTGAGCTGGCCATCACTGTACATGTTTGGCAGATTAGAGCACACAATGTATTGCAGCAGCCTGCTACAATATCCCCAGGGGTTCTACAATATCCCCAGGGGTGCTACAATATCCCAGGAGTGCTACGATATCCCCAGGGGTTTGAGATGTGGCACATACGTGTAAGGATTTCCTCGTATAGCCCTCAGTATTTTTCCCGACGAAATGGCCAATTCTTCCCCGACAGGGGGCGAAAATTCCCCGACAGGGGCCAAGGTCCCGCTTGACCCCCCTCCGCCACCTGTCACCACTACTGAAGTACAGTGTTTCACGATTGAAATGTTCATGCTTATGTGTGGGTTTGACACTTCAGCAATATTAGTGCTACATAAATGACAATTGTTTTTGAAGACCAATTTCACAAGAGAATTTCACATGCCAGGAAGCTAAATTCTGTATTTGTTGAAGTGCCATATACACAACCTGCTGAAGAGTATTTTCATGTCTGGCAGATTTAGGGTGAGAGATGAGGGCCTTTAATGCTCAAGAAGCACTATGTAATTTACAATCTTATTTGTATCTTTACAGAGGCAATATTCAATGATCTGGATGCAGATTTTACAGACCCACCATCGATCACAGAAGGGAAGCCTTACAATCCTATTGACATCGATGTCACAGCCATGGTGGACGAGGAATCCACGGAGGTAACTGGAAACCGTCTCTGGCACATGATCGCCTACCTAAGTCCAAATCGGGACGGGTCGGTGGTCGAACAACTCCTGGACGATGAGACCCTGTCTCGTACCCAGCAGAACTTTCCCATAGAGGAGGACCAGGACCTTCTCTTTGACCGGATGCGGGTCAATCTGGACATGTCTGACCTCAAATGTAGAGATCTAAAGTTCCTCTGTCTGGAGTTCTCAAAGAACGAAGACTCATCCCTCAATTACACTTTCAGGGCTAGGCCGGATAAATCGTCTCTGACAAAGTGCGTTCACTTGGACCCTGATAATACCTGCAAAGGTGAGATCATTTTCAAGGGTTAATACTTGGAATTGTGTATTATATAGAGCGAGAGTGGGTGGAGAGTGGTGTGTGGGCTGTGATTGGTTGGTCGACCCTGGCATAGGTAAAGTTTATGGCATCAGAGAACATATTTTTTACCTTGTCTATCAGGACCCTGGCATAGGTAAAGTTTATGGCATCAGAGAACATATTTTTTACCTTGTCTATCAGACTAGAAGCATAGGTAAAGTTTATGGCATCAGAGAACCTATTTTTTACCTTATCTATTAGACCAGAACAAGGAATGCAATCTATGGAGGAAACTATGAAAGAAATTTGAGAGGTCAATAAATATCAGCAAACAACCAATCAACAACATTGTGCAACTCACTGCTTACTGCATACTGGTCCTGTAACCCACCAGGGTCGTAGGGGCACTGCATAGATGAACTCCGCACAAGCTGTCTCCACTCCTATGGAGGAAACTATGAACGAAATTTGAGAGGTCGATAAATATCAGCAAACAACTAATCAACAACATTGTGCAACTCACTGCTAACTGGTCCTGTAACCCACCAGGGTCGTAGGGGCGCTGCACTCCGCACAAGCTGTCTCCACTCTGTCGGTCATGTGCAACAGATAATAATATAAAATGTAGAAATCCCCCTGTAACAAACTACCCCACTGAGTATATAGGCTGGATCTAAACCTTACACTGGATTTATTGTTTGCATCAGGGTTGCTTTCATTGGGGCCTGGGCCAATTGGGCCAGCACTGGGAAAGGTTGCAGATCGTAGGACTAGAATAACAATAGATGATCTTGGAGGGAATACCAAAAAAATGAGTAACCACACACTCAATGAGTCACTTTGTCTGAGTGATAGGCAGTCCATATTAGAACCAGATGTTATCACACACTGGGTCATTCTGCAACCATGCAACCAACATATCCTGTGTTACATGTGGTTAGCCCCTGAGTTAGCAGGATATTTTTGAACAGTTACAGTGGTGTGACAGTCCCCTTGAACATTCTTGTCTAGACTAAGATTTACCAAACATGGGTAGTTAAAGATATGTTTAAAACATGATTGCTATTAAACTGTTGACCTCTTTGAACACACTCGCAAATCTCGATCATTTCCCCAATTCCTGCAGTGGACAGTAGTCATGGTAGCATATTATATGCCACATGTCTGTGTCATAGGGTAGGTTTTATGCAACTCTCCCTAGGAAGTCCAGTGAATGTTGTGTATAAACCCATATGTCAATCACAGTTTTCAATATGCTGTTGATTTTACACAATTCCCTCTATGCCAATTACTGTTTCTGATTTGCTGTTCTGGTTGAATTTACATAATTCTCTGCAGGACCCCAGTTGGGGGCTGTGTAACCCACATGTCACTCAGTTGTTTTATTTTGTCTTGTTCATTCCAGGGGTGAAAGTGGATGATCTGGAGTTTACCGTAGACTTCCCAGAGGTCAGTGGTGAGAATATACCGACCGTGACAATAAACGCTGACGTCACACCGACAGACGATAGCGGGTCGGTAGACGGGAATGATCTGTGGAAACTGGGGGTCTTTGGAAGTGAAAACCCTGATGGCAGTGGTCCCAGAGTTGGGGAACAAGGGCAAATACTTGGACCCGATCAGGTAGACAAGAGCCTGATCAGCGGTCGGCCTTTATCCCTGGACGATATCACCGTGCCGTTCGACACTACCCTAGTTGGCTGCACCGACTACAAGTACATGTGCTTAGAGTTCGGCAAAGGAGATAACCCCAGCCCTGACTTCGAATTTGAGACCTCGGAAGGGGACAGTATTGTGAGGTGCGAGAAGGTCCCATGTCGAGCGAGTGAGTATTTTAATTTCCACTTTGTGGCTGGGTACACTGTTCTTTAGACAGGCTTTCATCATTGTGCGTAATTGCATTTTTGATGCATTGAAACTGTGAAATACCCCCGTAATTTCAGATGAAAGAGTGAAAAACCCTTTCACTCTCTATTCCAATGCGTTAAATATAGGAAAAACATCCTTTGAAAGTGTAACCGGTGGTCAACTTCATCTCGACTGTCATAGATGGTGGTCAAGTTACCCTTTGAAAAATATTCAAGAGTGTCAAATACCCTGGGCCAAAAATGTTAACAAAAGGTCTGCTTGGAAAATATTACCACCTTCTCACAATCCCCCTCACAACCCCCCACCAGCACCCCCAAAAATATATAAACTGTTGTGAAATAGTCTAATGTCTGCAAGTGAGCAGTTTAATTTACAAGTATACAAAGGATGCATCCCCCACCGTACTCAAATTGCAATGTAGGACCATTATTGATTTATTGCATGTCACATATGTGGCCAAGTTTAGCAGGGGACGGGACATTCCCTAGAAAAATCTACCTTTCCCGTTTTTCCTCTGTAGACATTCCTTCTATCTGGTTAAGGTCGAAAGCCTAACCTTTCCTGTAAGTAAAAGTAAGGCTAAACACATGTTGACTCAAGTTATATTTTGTTATATTTTCAGAGGCCATATTTACAGATTTGAATCTCTCATTTGACGAGAGACCCCAATTTGTTGAGAACAGTCCCTCGAACGAGTTGAAGATCGATCTGGTCGCCCAGGTGGATGACGACTCCACTGCCATTGATGGGGACCAGATTTGGACTGTGACATCATTCCTGAGCGAAAACCCAGATGGCTCCGGCCCAGAGGAGTTATTGGATAGTCAGGTGCTTACCCCAGAACAGCAGGGAGAAGGCCTGGACCCAGATGCTCCTCTGGACTTTGGTGTGGTGGACGTCGATCTAGACATGACGCGACGGAATTGCGACGACGTGAGGTACGTCTGTCTCCGACTCTCCAAGAACGAAAGAGCATCCGTAGAGTTCACATTCCAAGCGGAGCCTGAGGAGAGCGTAGTGACCGAGTGCATGGCTCTAAACCCAGAGGAAAACTGTCATGGTGAGTCTGGCTCAAATACCCTTTGACAATAATTGGATAGTGTTCATTCTCCCTCCATTTGATAATGATAATGTGGTTTTAGATCTTATATCAACGCTGTAGCATTATCACACGACGGTACATTCTCACCCCTGGTCATATGTAGCTTGTCAAACCCACACTAACGTGCACATTTCAGACTGATCGCTCCCGACGCACTTTTCAGTGTGTCACTTTATCATGTCACCTGGGGGACTTTCCTATAGGAGCTGCCACTATACGGCGCAACGCTACATGTACAAGTTACCTCGCAGGTCCTAGTCCGGAGCTCTACCGACTGAGCTATCCTCCCTCCATTTGTACATTACTCACCCCCTCACTCAAAGTTTAACAGTTCTGTCGGTCGAAGATTGATGCATAATGCTCATGCATAAGGCTATGCTGCAGGCTTCTTGCAGAGCTTATGTGAGCACTAGAAAATGGCCCTAAAATATAGAATCCAGTGACAAGCTGTTTTACGTTTGGGGCATATCACTGAGATTGTTTCTTAGGGCTCTTACTTGGGTCTTGTATATACTGGCCAATAAATTGGAAGAATTCCTCTCAACTAGTTGTCACTTTTTTCTCCTCATTTCAACAGGTGTGGTTGCTACATCTCTAGACTGGACTTCCACTATGGCCAACTTGGTCTACGGTCAACCGATGAGATTGAACATCGATGTTGACGTCCCCACCTCCCCGGGTAGTCGGGACCTGAGGGGCTCCGAGCTCTGGCGTCTTGGGATGTTCACAAGTAGCGATCGAAATGGCCAAGGAACAAAGAGCAATTACCAGACCCAGCTGCTTGACCCATACTACAGGGCCCAGCCCCTACAAGGGGGGACCCCACTCATGTTTGACGGAATTCCCATCAATTTCATGCCAGAGGATTTGGGCTGCAGCCAGGAGAACTATTTGTGTTTCGAGTTCACAAAAGGATCGTCGCCTAATCCTGATTATAAGTTTGAGGTCGAGTCGGGCGGAGATACATTGGTAACTTGTCAAGAACAAACATGCAAAGGTGAGGACTTAGTTTTTGTTTCAAGTGAAATATTTCCCAATGATTAATATTCATTCAATGTTTGTTGCTTCTTGCAGATGCCTTATTCAAATAACCACAGAATTGAATTAGGGAGAATGACGTCATGCCCAGTACACTGAGGCTCTGCATGACACACTAATGACATACCGCCTAAGCGCAAATTGCTCACTGCGTGATATGAACAGTGTGGAGAATGTGCGCATGATTAACGTGCGCATGTCAAAATAGATGAATTACTCATATTTTGCGCAGGTTTTCGGTACAGTAATCATCCAAAATGGAGCAGAGGATTATCATTCCACAGATTACCACCGATTTCAAGTTAAATAGTTCTTTTTCGTTTCTTTTGCAGATGTTCTGATAGAGAGTTTAAATTCTTCCCCGATTGACATTGATTTGCACGAAGGCCGAACTGATAACTTGATCCTGTTTAATAGCATGGCTGTCTCCAATCTTGACAGCGCAGGGGTGGTAGGACTCAACCTATGGCAGTTGGCAGTCTACGGGAGCAACTCCCCCATTGGCAAGGGGAGACAGGTTAGTCGACAGGAGCAGGTTCTCTCAGAGTACTACAGCAGTCTACCCATCACTGTCCCAGGAGAGATGCTACACTACAACTACCTCCGCACACAGTTCGACATGACCGGCGTGAGGTGTAGCGACGTCGAGTACATCTGCACGCAGCTCAGCCAGAACCCTTATGCATCTGTACAATTCACCATGATGGGTGTACCCGACGCAATGGTCCTTACTGACTGCTTCCCGGTTCCCCCTGGGTCCTGTCAAGGGGTCATCATAAGGGATATGGATTGGGACTTTGAGCTACAGGGGCCGAGAAAAGAGAATGGCTCGGAGTTACTGGGGATTAACATACAAGTTAAGCCATCTGCTTCAAGTGCAAACACCAACGGGAAACGCCTCTGGAAAGCGGCGCTATTTAGGAGCTCGTCCCCAGTCGGCGCTGGGCCCCGTATAAATGCCAAGGTACAGATCCTGAACAGGTATCAGTCATCCCGACCCGTCGTCGGAGGTCGAACCACAAGAATCGATGGGATCCAGACCGAGTATGACTTGGATGAGTTCACATGCGAGACAGACTATGAGTACCTATGTCTGGAATTCTCCAAAAGCAGGAAGCCAAAGCCAAACTTCCAAATGACGATTGAGGGTGGTGGAAGAAGCATCATTGAATGTAAACATCAGGAGTGCGATAGAAGTGAGCAAATTTTTTATCTTGAGTGTAATGTTTTTAGAGTTAATGTACATTTGATGTTCTCAATGTTCCAAAATAGGGGAACCTATTTTATATAATATTTCAATTATTTGTCAGTGTTGTTCAGGGGTGGGTGCATTATAGTGGTTACTGGACTAGCCTCACCCGAGGTTTCCTTCTTTGTTTCAGGCTTGGTCAAGAATTTGAGACCATTGCCCTGTCCGCCTAGTCGACTAGCTGTAATTCATTACCCTAGTGTGTCAAAAGTAGAGAGGAACTGGCAACCCCACCTCATTATGCCATTGACATAGAGTTTATATTGCTGTAAACAGACATCATTGAATAATCTGTCAAAAGTATAGGACTATCCATCCCATGACTAACCTGTATAGGTGTACATTCTTCCAGATTCAAATCTAGTCATTTGTGTAGTTATTTCTGTTTCAAAGATTTATTTGGAAATTTGTTATTTTATATAATTTAGTGAAGAATTTGAACAGCAAAATGATTGTTACATTCCATTCTCTCATTTCATTCTTTCTGAATTTTTCACACCTGGTTATTTGGTTTTCTTTGATAGATGTGCAGCTGATGGACGTTGAGGCTGAGCCGGGTCGACCAGTGGAGCTGATGGAGGGGAAGAGGTCTAACTTGGTGGCATTCAATGTGCTTGCGTACCCCTCTGCTCAGTCTGGTGGAGTTGAAGGATATGATCTATGGAATGTTAATCTCTTCGGTAGCCTTAGTCCCGTCGGAGAAGGGGACAGAATCAACGAGGCCACGCAGGTGCTCTCTGCAAGTCAGAGAAGTACCAAGTTGTCCCCTCCCGAGTCCCTCCGATTTGACAACGTCCAACATTATTTTGACATGACAGGGGTAGGGTGTAGCAACATCATGTATCTGTGTGCAGAGTTGACAAAAGGACCCAATGCAAGCCCAGACTTTGAATTTGAGGCAGTCCCAGACCAACGAGTCCTCGTGGACTGTGTCAATGTCCACTGCATGGGTATCGTGATAAAGGACACTCAGCTCCAGTTGTACAGAGGGGCAGGTCAGATCAAGGAGGGTCAGAATCACATCTCGTTCCGGGTACAAGTTAGGTCAGAGATGGATAGTGGTGACGCCATCGGCGAGAGGCTCTGGCGGCTGGAGGCGTTCATCTCTGAAGACTACGCCGGAATGGGGCCGAAGAACATCCTTGGAGAGCAGCTGCTGAATGTGGAGCAGTCTGGATACGACCTCTATGCCGGCCAACATGTAGAGTTTAACAACCTCGCCACTATGCTGGAGGACATGACCTGCGAAGAGCAGAAGTACCTGTGTGTGGAGTTGGTCAAGGGAAACGAACAAATCACCTTCGTCGGTTCCAGAGCGGATTCTCTCCGCGATTGTCAACGCCTGTCCTGTGTCAAGGAACCCACCCCTATGATGGGTTAGTTCACCTGCATGAGACCTCTGTAAGGTATCCGGTACAGATGTGGGTTATTTCTGCATGCTAAGTGGAAGCCTCATTGGACTGATAGGCTAGAAAAGCCTAAAATTTATGGTTGTACCATTTAAGAACAATTCATTCACCATAGTTTGTATTCACTACCTTTTGGGTGATGGTAGGTATTATTAGAGTTATCTAATAGTTATATCTATTTGCCAAAGATCGCATCACATCACAAATTGTAAGCATTTTATATTCCACATGGACAAGCCTTCATTTCTGAGCCTGGTATGATAAAGATAGTCCATTGTGTGTGAGGCCTATTGTGTGAGGACATTTTATTCATGTTTTTAATATTTTTTCCTCTTCATCTTTTCTCTAACCTGTGTGCTGTCTTCTTCTGATGGATTTCTTGTCTCCATTACAGCGGTAAGTTCTTATACATTTTGTTTCTCTCAAAATGTTATTTCTTGAAATCTAATCATTTCCTAAAATAGTGTATGATTGTTCACTCGTAGCTGTTTATTTTGATTGACCTTTATCAATGGGGTGAGACCAAATTTTGTTGGTCAGTTTCATCAATTTTGGTCGGTCAGTTTGAAGCTACTAGCAGTGTTGCAGTTCTAAAATACCAAAATACTGAACAATGCATTTCAAGATGAATGTGCATAGCATGATGTGTAAATAATAATATAAACTTGGTCGACTGATGACAACCCTTCCAATATGCCCACTTACGTTAATACAGTAATGATCTTATCACATACCATATGTTACTAAAAACAATATGTGTTACTTTGTGCAAAGGCATGGGCAGCGATCCCAGGGGACGGTGGGTGGGGGGGGGGATGGTCATGTCCCCCCCCCCCAATATCTGAGGACTTGCCATTGACTTTGATTTTTCACACAGTAAATTATAACAAATTGCTGCCCTTGTGCAATGGTTTCAGTTTAAAAACAAATGAATAGGAATGTTCTAAATCTAAATCATAGAAATGAGTTTGTTCAAAGAATGTTTACTACCAAATTAGCTTTTGTCATTGCTTATGAATTATTCATATTTTCTGTATGTTTATTCATAGGGAGATCCAGGACCAAAAGGACCCAAAGGAGAACCAGGCCTGTCACCACAATACGGAAGTGGGGTAAGTCATTCTTCTGAATACTCTAGACCATAATTCAAAATACTCGTAACTAATATATCAAAAGGCTACCAAAAGGCTAAACTGTTGAAAGGTTCAGTGCAGTAACATTTTCAGTTACTGGGAGGAAGATTTTTTAAGTGTTTAGCAATTTTACTTTCATTATAATTGAAGACCGGCCAGACTCGAGAAAAAAGAATCTGCAATTGGCAGCCCTGTTATCAATGATGATATTTGAGTAATATTGACTGTGTCGGGAAGTCCAGCGATAGTACAGTGTAACACCTATAGTATAGTGTAGAGTGTGATGGTATAGTGTAATGTGTTACCGTAACTGAAGTTGTCCAAAGTTCAATTTACCGGCTCTGAGCGGCTTCTTTTTTCTTGAGTCTTTAAGCATCTGGTGAGAGTTGTGATGTCATCATTGCACTTAGGGAGCGGTGGAGATATTTTAAAACATTCATTGTAATCTTCATGCCTTTAGTCGAAAGTTTTGTAATTTTTCCTTTATTTAAACTTTGCATCTGGCAACAGTTGTGATGTCATTTTTGCAGTTAGGGGGAAACGAATCTTTAAAAAATCTTTTGGTGTTTTGCAATTTTACTTTTATTGCAACGTAGCATCTGGCAACTGTTGTGAGGTCATAATTGCACTTTCGTTGTACCAATTTACTTGTATGAAGATATTTAACAAACCAACAACATCCAAAAAACTGAACAAACAATATTGTCCAATGTCGACAACAATATGAAACAGAACTTTGTAAAGAAAGATAAGCCTATTTATGTTGAGAACTTTTCGCAACTAATTCCTAATTCTTTCTTTTTTGCACAGGATTTAATCCCCGGACCCCCAGGACCCCCAGGCGGTAGAGGCTCAAGCGTAAGTACCTTTGTGAATTTTAATATTGTTTGTTTCATTTATCTCAAAGCAAAAATGTTAGTTATTTCAACACAAGTATTTTAGTGGCAGATCCAGGAGTTAAGGGGGAGGTGGGGCTTGGGAGTAAAATATCGGGAAATATCGGTAGACACTAAAGTATCGGTTTCAAATTGATATATCGGTTTCAAATTGGTGTATCAGTAAATATTCATATATATATATATCAGTGAAATAATGGTATGTATCACATAATCTACCAACCATCGTTCTACCAACTTGGCCGCTGTCACACATGCGCATTGAGCTGGAGAATATCCCCTATTGGATCCAGCGGAGGTTGACTATTCTGTTTAGACTTCACAGTCTGCACTGTCTACTGTATGTACACTGTACACAGAGAGCCAAATCACAAAATTCGAGACTCGGGCATTCAAATTATTCGAGGTTCTAGAGGAGGTCTTCTTTTAAGGCATCAATTTTCATCATTTCACACTCCCGCATGCTGGTTTAAGTTAGATCAATCTCGAGAATGGGATTCCTTGGTGAAGGTACAGACAAAATATCAATTATTTTCTAATTTTCTCTCTTATTTGTCCCTAACAGGGAGACAGGGGCCCACTCGGCCCATCTGGAAATCTTGGAATCCCAGGACCAAGGGGAGCACCCGGTTCCGATGGTGTAAATGGACTCCCAGGCCCACCAGGTCCACCCGGGCCCCCAGGACCATCAGGACAGTTGACCGCTCAAGCCCAGGTTTCTCAGCAATACAAAGGACCTGTTATGCCAGGTGGTCTAGGATACCCACAAGCTATGATGGCTGGTGAGCCTGGCCAACGTGGATCCCCAGGACCCAGTGGATTAAGAGGACCTGCCGGTTTGACCGGTGCTCCAGGTGAGCCAGGAGAACAGGGATCAACAGGCCCAAATGGACCCGCCGGACCCCCAGGTAGCTCAGGGCGACCAGGATCTGCAGGCAAAGATGGAGCCAACGGAAGCCCAGGCCCACTTGGACCCCCAGGACCCTCAGGAATCGCCGGACAGAATGGATTTGCTGGAGCCCCTGGACCTAAGGGACACAGAGGTTACACCGGAAGGAACGGACAGAAGGGGGAGAGGGGTGATGATGGTGAACGTGGTAATGATGGCAATACTGGCTCCTCAGGAGCACCAGGACCTGCTGTAAGTACTAACTTTTAAGGAATATACTGCAATTGTGAAACTTTAACTGGGGAATAAATAGTTGAGACTCTAAATTTAGAATCAAGACTGTTCATTACCAGTAAAGAATGATAAAAATGAGATTTTTGCATATTAATGAGGCTAGCCATCCGTTGTTGCGAAAATAATGGATGGCAAGCGCTGGCCAAACCAATCAGATTCGAGTATATGAAATAACGGTTAGCCAGGGGTTGTAGAATATCATTTATCAGTTTGAAACAATTATTCTTGCCACAATAAGTCAAGATGTGACCATGTTACAAGAGCCAGATCCACTTGAGTACCACTCTTGAATTTTGAAGAATTATGCTCACCACAGAACTAATTAACAACAAAAGGCAGGATGTTTTAATGTTACTTGTCGAAGCCATGGTCCATCTTTCCCTAAATCAGAGATCTGAGGATATCTCTTAGTTTGTGCATTGATAGTACATAATCTACATTTGAAACAGGTCAAAAGTTAAAGAACTGGGGGTGGGGGTACTCATGACACCAGTGTTCTCCACAGGGGGTTGCAGGGAGGTGGCCAGCCCCTAGTAAAAATGGCCACCCCTAGTCAAAAATGGCCGCCCCCAACAATACTGGGCGACCCCTGAATCCCCTAACCCCCCCCCCCCCATTTTTGTTTCCAGTAGGCCTAATAACAGGTTCAATA
>JAODUJ010262953.1:0-10235 GCA_027564615.1 Psolus chitonoides
CCCCCCCCCCCCCCCCCCCCCCCCCCGCCTCTCTCTCTCTCTGATATTGCACATATATCCACTAACCCTTTCCATAACAATCATAGGTGTATATTTGTGTGAAAGTTTGGCAGATAGAAGCCCATGAAACAAAATGTTCCCGTGTGAAAATGCTAAAATCAGTGCGAGCATCTTCAAATGCTCGTGGTATATCCCCCCCCCCCCCACGGGATCTACGCAACTGCTAACAATAATCAAAATTTGGTTCTATGCACATTGCGAAAACAATACATTCCCTACATCCACCAACCCTTCCCCTTCCCTAAAAATATAACAGTGCCCCAAATTATGAGTCCATATATTCAACACACTATAACCCAAATGATTTGCAGATAGTCTACCTATTCAGCACAATGCAATTATCAGGAGAATATTAGGCCAACTTAATCTATTGTAGCAACATGCATACACTGTAGTATACAGCTATTTGCTCAGCTTGCTCTTTCAAGGTGATCGCTAACTTTGCCTTTCAGCATAAACCTAGTATCCAACTGAATCCCCTAGTAATGTAAACAATTGTACACAGCAATTGGGGAAAGGTTCAAGGGTCAACAAGGGATATGCTGAGGAATAAAAATGTCATTAGGAATTGTAGAAAATCACTGTTTACCATGAGTAATGATCCCCTAATAAAATGTGACCTCAAATTAATGAGTACACTATTATAGTCAATCGTGTTAATAATCAACTACACCAACTTTGATCAAAATTCGTTGAAATGTGCAGGAAAATAAGACATTTAAAAGTATTTCAATTTTGGGAGGAAGGGCCCAAATGACCACTAAATGATATTGAAAATCCTGAAAATCCTGTACACTCTGAAGGACGATGTATTAGTGTATTGTTATGACAAACTTTCGAAATAGTACCATCTAATGTGTAGGAGAAGAAGCGTTTTTCATGTTTTCAGTTAATGACCTATAATGACCCCTAGATGACCTTTGATCCAAAATCTCTGAACACCCCAAAGATACCACTACCACAGTACTATCGTGACTAACCCTCAACATTGTACCATGTAAATTGTAGGAGAAGAAACGTTTCGCGTATTTGCACAAAATCACCCCTTACGGCACACGGGTGACATTTGACCCCAAATTTTGGACCACCCCTGATGGCCCACTACCCAACGGTCATTGGGTTGAAGTTTCGTTGAAAACAGTTAAAGCGTGTAAGCTTGGGACCTTTCAACAAAATTGTTGGGGTGAAGATGATTGGCTAATTGGGAAAATTCGCTAAGTTTGCTTTGCCCATGTTCCCAGATGAAGAAAATGTCGTCGATATATCTCGTATACAAAGGGCAGCTTGAAGGGCGTTGACTCAAGGAGCCGCCTCTCAAATTGTGCCATGAACAAATTGGCATAAGAGGGTGCCATCCTCGTCCCAATATATGTGGGGACGAGGATGGTAATTAAAAACAAATTACGAGTCATCTGTTTTATATTCTACATTTCTTTCTAAAACATTGTCAGAATACTGCGGACGCTACTTCCGAAGAGCAAACTCACTCGACGAGCGTAGGTAAGCACCATATATATCACAACATAAAATGGGTGGTAGTGTAATGTTGTGGGAAGCAATTGACTTCGGGTAATTAGGTACATTGGATACGTTTAGGCATGGTTGTTCTACATTGGTGGCGAGCAGGTTGCTACCACTTTTCTCAGCATTTAGGAAAGCAGCTAAAGACAGAGTTTTACTAACGTATGTCGGATGGGACGTTAAATGTCGGTCCCGGGAGCACGATGGTTATGTAACCGTTACACGCCCACCTCATACTCTCTGAACACTATTGGAGAATAGAAGGTGAGCCTTCGCCAGCGTTGTTCATCCATGATCACTTAGCTTCACGGTTCCTCCATGACCTGAGATGATGTTTGACCCCTCGCAAAAACAGTAGGGATCATGTACCCAATATGAGGAACATATATACCAGGTATGAACTTGATCCAACTAGGCACCGTTGACTTAGCATGTTTACAAGGGGAAAATACCAAAAGTTCACAACATTTCCATTCTTGACCACAAACGTGTTCAACCCTCTAAAATCAATTAGGTCCCTGTACCCATTATCAGGTACCTGCATACTGAGTTTCAACCCGATCTGACTAGGCATGGTTGACTGACTGATAACAATGTTTTCAGTGGTTGGCCTCTATTGACTTTGACCTCTTCCAAAAACAATGAGATACTGTACTCATTACGGGGAACATATACACGGCTGGCACTAGCTCTGGCTGGCCGGCACTGAGCGCAAATTGAAGCACCACCGGTCGGCACTAAAAAATAAAATATTAATCATATGCTCTGGGGGGGGGGCGAAATGGCAGCAGTACTGTTTAAATCTCTCACACAAATACATGTAGAGTAGAAAAATAACCAGTAAAAGACTCTACTTCTTGAAACAAAAATATTTGATCCTGGAGAGTCGCAAATCCCCGCGATGCCCAAACAAATCCGGGTTCTTTCTGAGATGCCGCTCACTTGCCTGGTGAAATCAGCCGGCACTAATTTTTCTCTAGCTGTAACCCTTGAACCTATATACTAAGTATGAACTCGACCGAACTAGGCATGATCGACTTCGGGTGTTTACAAGCTAAAGCGGCGTGACCGACAAAGGGACAGAGTGAGTGAGTGACGTTCAGAGAGGACTATAGGCTTGTTTCCTTCGGGACCATCAAAAATACGCTAAAACAACATTACATTATATTATGAAAGTACATATGTCCACAATTTGGGGTACAGCTGGAACCATATCGAATGAAGGAGGGATATGTAGCGTAGAAAATTCAGGTGTAGAGTTGTACATTCCACCAAATGCGCTTCCTGAAGGAAAAGATAATGTCTCCATACAGATGAAAATTACTCCTCGCGGTGTTTGTGATGATCCCGAACATTAGTTTGCAGCTCATTCAACCGTCATAGTTAAAATAATGCCATCCGGATTGAAGTTAGGGTGTACAGTGAAATTTATATTACCACATTCTCTTAAATTGGGATCTTACTCGAAAGAGTTCGTCCGATTTCTTCAGATTCACCATATAATCAAGGTAAATTATGTTTAATTCACATTGAGACATTTGAGGGTGATAACATAACAGACTGCCCAACCAGATTGGGAGCTGGAGATGTGAGGGAGGGGTAGTGCTTTTTTATGCGTTTCCTACTTTTACTACATGCGGCGGGAAGCCAGCTACCCAGAAAATTGGCAGATTCCGATCAGTTGATACTACACTAGAATTTGGAATATGAATTCGTTATATTATACCATAGTGTATCATAAAACTTTCTATAGATATTTAGGGCCTGCATGTTCTTGAACAAGTTTCATTTAATTCTCTGTAGGAAATGTTCAGTTGGTCGAATACTATCGGTATCGTATGAGGCATCTTTTGTCTGTTATGTGTTCATTTTGATCCAGCTCAAACCAGTGGCCTAGCTAGGATGTTACCAGTGGGGGAAACAGAGGGGGTACCAGCATCTTATGGGGGGAGGCACCATAAGACGAGAAATTTGAAGACAAATAGGCAACTAGCTTTTAATCCGGTGGCATCGGATTTGTTCAAGGGCCTGTGCCCCTTAGTTCCGTGGCTACACCACTGGCTCCAACTCCAGGAGAACACACAAAAATAGATTTTTCTAATTTCACAAATGGCCACATGATGGGTCATTGATTAGCCAGACATATACAAGGCCGGATCACCCAATAGGCACAGTAGGCACGGCGTCTCGGGCCTACGAAGATTCTACGGAAAACTGTGGGCCTATAATAAATGTTCTTTTAACGAATTATTGAAGTATAAACATTCCTCCTAAGACACGAGGTCTCAAAATGAAGGATCTTTATATGCAACTTTTTTGTTAATTATCTAGTTCAGTCGGCTAGCGTTAACTGGAGTACAGTATACTCTTTTCTTTGCTTTGCTAACTATAAGAAGTAGGCCGTATCTCACTCCTACATTCCCATAGCTGGTATAACAATTTATTGAGTGGGTCTATTCTATAAGACCTTAGCTGTTACAAAGGGCCATAACACTTTTATCTATCTGTATCTGCAACTTTGCATGGTCTGGGCCTAGGCCTGCGTCAAAAAGTTTCGCCCTGAAACTTTGCCAGAATATCTCGCCAAAATCACGAGATGTGGCATATCGGTATTGTGGCCTAATTTCTGGAAGGGGATGGGAGTAATTCTCCTCTTTCTGGGTATGCGCATCAACCTGAGTTGCACCAAATAATCATTGTTCAAATTACTGTATGCTTAGCTTACATTACATGGCCTTTATAGTGCATTAGGCTTAGTATAAAGTGCAGGAAAAAGAAAGGCAGCAGAATACAAGGAAGCGCGCGAAACATTAGGGTGTTTTTCTGAAAATCTGATTCCGGCAAACCGACTCGGACAATATATCAAGTCAATATTCACGTCCCGAACTGTACAATTGTCATTAACTACGCACTAGTTATGCCTACAACGAAGTTTCACTATAGTATTGCACACATTTTAGCATGTAGCGTGTCGGGTATGTTGCACGCATTTCTCGAAAAAGAAAAGGTCTTCTCGCTCTGGTGCATAGCCTGCTCCAAACCCTACGATGTACCGGCATCAAAGAATCATTGATCTAATTAGTATAGGTCTGGCTTACATTTGCATAGCCTTTGTACTAGTATGAAATCAGAAAAACGATAGCAGAATACATTACAGAGCACGAAGCGCGCAAAACATGTTAGTGTGTTTTTCTGAAAATGAGATTCAGGCAAACAGATTCGGGCAACATATTATGTCATTCAGGCAAATATTTACATCCGAAACTGTACGATTTTCATTGACTACACTATTTACAACAACATTTTTAGTGGTATCGCCCGAATTGTGGTCTATATGTTGCCTGCATCTTAGATCTCCGCCTCATATGGAGAAAGATGATAAGAGTGTCCAAAATGACCTTCATATGAGGGCTACACAATTGGTTAGTTCCTTGAAGGACATGCCTTACGACTGTATGAAGATATATTAAGGATTCTTGGTCTTACGTTGCTTGAACTGAGCCGCCTTTGTGGAGATTTTATTCGAAGTTGTCCATGGTTCTGATCATTTGACTTTTAAGTTTTTTATTTTATTTTTATGTTACAACAAATTGTGGACACTGTTTTAGGCTTCTAAGTGAACGTTGTAGACTATATATATACAAAACTCAGAGGGTGATAAATAAATGAAATAGTCTTCCATAAACTGTTGGAATGTGTGAATGTTTTCAAGAATTCCTTTGGAAAGGTTTTCCCTAATTGTGATCGGATGTTTCAATTGTTCTTTTTGTTCGTTTTTTCTTCTTTCTTGTATTGTCCCATTGGGTTATTGCGGTTGCGGGGTTTCCAATGAGGATTATTGCCCTTTCTGACCCCTTTTCCAACTAAAACCTGAACTGGTGACATATGTTTTTGACAAATATCTGAAAGAAGGAATTGAGTTATGCTTGTACGTAGGTTTACATAGGAAGAAATATTTTGTGATATTCAATCTTTTATACGGTACATTTTAGGGGAATTTCTTATTTTGAATTTGCACTTGTTTTGAAATGAAGCTTCAATGTGACGTACCCAGTTCCGATTCGAAAACTGAACAAATATTCTTATAAAATGGAAATGAACTTTCATTTCAGGAGAACCGTTAACATGGAGTGAAGTCACTGGAGATGTTGACCATGAACTAAGCGACCCCAAATGGAACATATATGATATTACTGGGAAATTAGGGTTGGCAAAAAAGCTAATCGTGTACGCTGCCTGCGAAAAGTTCCGCCGTGATTCGAAGTTCTTGACTATTGAAGTTGGATATTACTTAGATATGGATGGAGGGGATACGGTAAGACCACAAAAGACCTTCTATTGAGAGGAAACAATATATTGATTCAACATGAACAAGTTATTAATAATTTGTCATTGGGATTTTTTTAACAGATATTAGGTTCATTCATTCTCCAAATAGAAACGGTTGTTTTGATAATTGGTTGTGTACAATGTAGGCATCCATAAATTGTTCATTTTACTGTATAGGTTTGCACACAAGTTCTTGATATTACTTATTGATTGTTGCGATATGACGACATAATATCGTTGGATTCATAATAACACACACTATCGGATCAACATGATGTAGTTTAGTAACCGTTTATTTCTTATTGTTACACAGTTTTAACAACATATTAGTAATTGGGTCAAATTTTCGTTTGTTATGCAGAGTCTGGTGGCAAGATAATAAGTTGTTATTATTATATTAACAAGCGTCGACGGCATTTAACGTATATGTAACGAAGTGATACTTGTTGACAAGGACGCTCCCTTTCAGACTAACTATTTGATAGTTTCTTTATGTAAGAAGTAATTTGACTTTGTTAGATCATCAACTATGAATATCAGCTACCCATCACACATCTACGCGCAGATATACCGTACGTCGCGGAAAACGTCGACGTAGATGACTGTGCACTCGCTGCCAGTATCACATCTTCAAAGTCTCACACCAACAGAAGTTGGTTATTTCCTTCCACATCAGCAGATCGCTGATGATAATGATGAAGTGATATACTGCAATACGAAAAATATCTCTTGGTAAGCTTCGATGTATTCGATTTTTGTTTGAGCTAGCTAACATGAGAGTGATATTGTTTTATTGCAGCTTTTCAAAGCTCGATCGAGAAACTGGTACATCGGTTGTCTTCAGAACTTCACCTTTAAAAAAGATCCGAGATGTGATTTGGAAATTTCACTCATTGAAATAAATTCTCCAAACTGGACACCAACTGCGTTCTCCAAATCTCCACAGGTATCCTTTACGATCAAATTTAAATTGACCTATCAGTTTATTTTCTCATGCTTCTATCAAATCAACATATTCCAATCAAACCTATTTCACTGAACAGTTGTTGTAAACAATTACATACAAGGGCGATCATTGAACATGAACAAATCTGCGCTGGTATCGCATGACTGTAATGTTGTACGCATTTTGAAAAATCTTGCGCCACGCGCGATTATGGGAATTATTGCCGCTGTGATATAATTATATGCGATCATTCAGCTTCACCAGTTTTATTTGATCAATATGGTCAATTCCGTGGTAACGTCATCATCATACCCAATTTTTCAAACACTTTGAAAACTGAAAATGTTGATAATTTCAGTGAATATAACCTCTGTAGTTTCTGAAAAAGTGGAAAAATAAACGATTTTTCTATTTAGTGCGGTTAGGGAGGTACTCTAAAGAATTGTTGCCATAGTAACCAACTATCTCTAAATTAAGCAATATCTGTATTTTGGATGGTTTGTGGCATATCACATTGAATTATTTTTAGGTTTATGAACTGATGTTGTTACATATAAGATAGAGTCTCTGATGTCACTGGAGACATTTTCTGACATTGGGTCGTAGGGTGTAATCCTTCGATGAAAACACCCTTCTTTTTATGTCACGCAAGTCAAACAAATGTGTGATAAAGTTTATTTACTCTTGGCCCTGTGGATATTTTTTTCTTACAATGGTGATAATACGTCTTTAGACAAAAAGCAAACAGATTATTAATAAGATTTGTTCATAGGTACTTCTGTCGCATAGAAAATGTTACCTTAAGACTGTCACGCGAGTCACGTTTTGTAAGACATATCATGCAATTCACATCATTCTTATGCCCAATGCTATGTAAGAATCAAAGTGATGTACAGAAAAAATGTTTGAATCATTATAATTAGTTTAAAGGGATAGTGTACACCTGTTTTCCCATGTGTTTTTATACAAACTGCATGTAATACAATTTACCTGTAAATCACCATGATATAAGCCACTGTCACGCGAGTCACGTTTTTTTTTTCTTGAGCCATTATTATCATGGAATAGTTTTGAAGTAAAATGAGGGCACATTTCTTTGATGATATGAACTATTTATTTGAATTACTTCTGTGTACTTTATATTTACATAGTTTATTTGCCTAATTCATAGCAGAAATTTATACTTGTCACGCGAGTCCCTTTTTCTGGCACGCGAGTCACGCGAACCCTTTTTTCTGCCACGCGAGTCACGCTCTATTTTGTGCGTTATTTCGGTCAATTTCTGCATTTTTCTAAAGTTGTCTATACATTTAGGTGAAGGTGCATTCTTACCCACATACAATGGGAAAAGATAATTGAAGAAGCTTTAATGAAGCCTATAAAATCAAATGTTAGTATTGGCATGTGAAATTTCCCCAATAGTAACTGTCACGCGAGTCACGTTTAAAAAAAAATTGAAGGAAAAAAATTGGCTAGTGGAGAGCTTTGGACATGCTCTTTCTACATGCATAATAATATTTTCCCAAGAGTTCCTTATATTCTCTGAATATAATGAATTAAAGTGGAATTCTGTATGAACTGTCACGTGAGTCACCACGGAATCGCCCATATGGGCGATTCCAGCGAAAATCGAGCAAAACCGTACCTTCTTTATAAAGTCAATTTCGACATATTATTACCAAGGGTATGCACAATGTTTATGCCTTTCGTTATATTACTATTTTCGAACTTCTTTAGTGAATGGCAGCATTTATATGTATTCACTGAGTAATGGAGGGCGTATAGCGGTTTGAAATAAATTGCGTTAACCACGAATCCAACGAAATGACACCATAAAAATAGGTACAGAATCGATAAAGGAATGAGAGTAAATACTTTTTGATGGTGTTTACATGATCTATGCCTTGGAAAAATGATTTTATTCCATGGAATCAGGTTTGGTCCAATGGCTCAAAGATGACATTTTGGCAAAACAAATAATGTTACCCACGAATTCAAAACTAATGGTTGCTCTGAGAAAATATGGATTATGTGCTATTGCAAACGATATGACATATTGCAGCTTCAGTTACAGATTATGGGGTTAAAAGAATTAGTCTATACATTCATTATTCCAAACGCTACAGCCTAAAACATAAAATACCCACGTATTCATTAAACAATTTATGTATAGCATAGGGAAAAATCGGCTCACTCTATACCAAGCTACGATAATCATATCGATTAAATGATACAGCACAGGCCTTTACACACAACAGCCTTCAATGCTTCAGGTCGACTTGTGAAAATGAATATATTGATGCCTTTATTTAATTAGTATTACTTACTAATCAAATTAAAAAATGTTCCAAAAACTCACAAGGAACACAAGGCATGACAGATGATCACCGTCGCAATTGTTTCATTGATATATTTGGATGGAATATGGTCATACTATCAGCACTACAAACGACAGGCTTGTGATACAATCACATCCACTGCTCAGCAGTTCTTTGAGTGGGCTGGATCGAATCAATAGGGATCATCTAGAGGTGTTACAAGCAATTAAATTACATTTGGCCCCGCCCCTCATGAATATTATTTAACCCACACGTGTACCTCACGCTCCTACCTATGTCACCAAAACAAGTTTGAACAAAACCGAGAAATCGGTTCCAAGCCCCGCCCATATGAATGAGATTGGCACCAAAATCAATAGGAATCATCTACTCACCATGGGTAATCTATGTGCCCAGTATGACATCAATCCACTATACCACTGCTGAGATCACATGGATACGAGAATTTTTCAGCGAAATCACATTCTCTCATTACCTGTCTCTCATGAATATTGAGATACAATAATACAGTACTGAACCTACACATGTACCTCACCCCCTACCAATGCCACCAAAGCAGGTTTGAACAAAATCGGACATACATTTGTCGAAATATTCACATTTGAAGAAATTGCCTCTAAACCATGAATATGAATGGGATTGGCACCAAAATCAAGAGGGATCATCTAACTCACCATGGGTAATCTATGTGTCCAGTATGACATCAATCCACTAAACCACTGCTGAGATCACATGGATACGAGAATTTTTCGGTTAAATTACATTCTTTCATTACCTGTCTCTCATGAAATTACATTCTCTCATTACCTGTCTCTCATGAATAATGAGATACAATACGGTACTAACCTACACATGTGCCAAGTAAGACATCTATCCTCTGTACTGCCGAGATAAAGTGGTTACAAGCTTTGTGTCACACATACACACACATATACTGGTTTAGACCTGCAAACAAGGACCTCAGCATGCTATGACTTATTCCTATCTAACCGAGGACACACACACCCAACATTAACTGAATTACCATGGACACCCAACAC
>JAODUJ010263064.1:0-10233 GCA_027564615.1 Psolus chitonoides
GTTTTGGAGGTCAAATGTCATGTTACCCTACGAGCGCTGCATGAAACCTTGTAAATACAGTAACCTAACTTGATAATTCAAACATGAATTGAGCTCATGCTCGGTAAGAGGGTCCAACATAATAGGTAAATAGTTCATGATGAATTTGCTAGAGTTCAAAGGCCACCTGAGGTAAAAATGTTTCAAACATCGACAACGTAAATTGGTATTGATTTTGTCATGGACCGAGTTCATATTCAGTCTCTATGAGTCCCCCATAGCAAGCAAGTGATATATCTTCGTTTAGGGCCTATATCTAATGATCTATCAACAAGACTAGGCATGCCTACAAAAGCTGGTCCCTCTTGTGATTACAATATGTATATAGACTATAAACCCACTACTATAGAATATGACCGCAAACTGACTTTCATATTTTTTAGCACCGAGTGTTGACTACATCTAAGTTTCATGACAATGCAACAATCTTTATTAATTTTAAATCAGATGACCCCCGGTGACCTTAAAGTGACCTTCAAAATGAGTGGGACCAAATGCTGACTATATTTATCATGTTTCATGAAAATCCAACAAACGTTGGCCTAGAAGTGACCTTCAAAATTTGTGGGACCAAATGCTGACTATATTTATCATGTTTCATGGAAATCCAACAAACTTTATTAATTTGACCTCATATGACCCCCAGTGACCTTAAAGTGACCTTCGAAATGTGTGGGACCAAATGCTGACTATATTTGTCATGTTTCATGAAAATCTAACAAAAGTTGACCTAGAAGTGACCTTCAAAATTTGTGGGACCAAACGCTGACTATATTTATCATGTTTCATGAAAATCCAAAAACTTTATTAATTTGACCTCATATGACTCCCGGTGACCTTAAAGTGACCTTCAAAATATGTGGGACCAAATGCTGACTATATTTATCATGTTTCATGAAAATCCAACAAACGTTGACCTAGAAGTGACCTTCAAAATTTGTGGGACCAAATGCGGACTATATTTATCATGTTTCATGAAAATCCAACAAACTTTATTAATTTGACCTAATATGACCCCATGTGACCTTAAAGTGACCTTCGAAATTTGTGGGACCAAATGCTGACTATATTTGTCATGTTTCATGAAAATCCAACAAACGTTGACATAGAAGGGACCTTCAATATGTGTGGGACCAAATGCTGGCTATATTTATCATGTTTCATGAAAATCCACCAAAGTTGATTATTTGACATCATATGACCCATGGTGACCTTGAAGTGACCTTCAAAATGTGTCGGACAAAATGCTGACTTTGTTTATCATGTTTCATGAAAATCCAACAAAGTTGACTAATTTGGCATCAGATGACCTTCGATGACCTTGAAATTACCTTCAAAATTGTTGACACTAAATGTGGGCTATATCCGTCAAATTTCGTTATCATAGCCCTTATGGTTCTTGCAGTGATAATTAGGAACCAAAAAGGACCTAAAAGGATCTAAATATGAGGATGTTGACCTTTGACCTCTGGGCCCGTGAATATGTCAGAGAACATTTAGGGGCCATGACTATATGTCTACCAAGAATGTATATTATATATATATATTATAGTCATAGAAATATGCTAAATTTGTCAAATTTCGAATTGGTCACCAATTTAAAAACTTTCAAATAATTTGAGTATTATTCCGCCGTAGATAGCCATTTTTGCAATTTAAAACGTCTCATGTCCTAAAATGCACATTTCAAGTGGCATACCCCATTATACATTCCTTTATAAGTTTGCCATTTGCCGTGAATATTGACCTCTAATTTGCATTAATCTGAAATTGCCGCCATTTTGAGGTATGCGTCAGCTTCGTCATAATTTCCGTCTCAGATAGTTTTTGGGTACTTTAATTATGTACCTTTATGGACATTCACGACTCATCATCCATGCCATAAATGTCATGGTCTGCTGGTGTTGAATTGGCACAACTGGTACCATGGCAATGATCACTGCAGGCAGTTGAACAAGGAAGGCCATACTTTCGGCGCGTGCAATGTTTAGTCACACAGTCTTTTTGCACCCACATCTGATGACCTCTAGAAGTGAAGATGATACTTGGGGTAGATCCGTTTGTAAGTTTGCCATCAATCACCTGCCAACCCCAATCTTCCGGAGACAAATCGTTTGGCTCCCCATTGTACAGACATACCAGTTCTTCCTCACCAGCTATAATGAGGTCCTTCAAATTCGGTCCTATTGGACCAAATACCGTAGTCTGTTCACATAGGCAGGCATTCCCAATGATTTGTTTTAGTGCTACTCTCTTTCCGAGTTCAAATAAGCGTTGCGTACGTAGTGTCACAATCAAGAATTGCATGGACAAAGAGAATACGGTCTACACACACTCCTCTCTAGAGCCACCTTCATCTGTTTGATGTTCCATACTCCATTCTTCTTAGTGTGCAGTTTAGACTCTGGTATAAGATGAATATCATTTGCATCTGGTTCAGAATGAAAAATTAACAGTACGAGGTCAGTATCCTCTCTAATCAGAATGGTATCGATTGATCTTGCAGTCTCGAACGCTGTGGCAACAATCGGGACATCTGCATCACATTTTGCATTAATGATGGCACATGCTGCCCTTTCTAGATTGTCACTAAGGAGATTGATGAAACGTTCTTTGTTTACCTCGTTCTTGCATTTAACGACCATGTCACCTGCAACGTTTACTTTCAGGCTTGCACAAGCCCAGTTCCACTGAGTGACGTCTTTGATAGTGAGACCATCATCATATAAAAAACTGTGGTTGCATTTCCATATCTTCGAGTACCGTGATCGACATGAAGCTGGCATATTCTGCACTAGCACGTGGTTATTGTAGACGGTGAAGAAGTGCACCACCGTATGTAGTGCACATCTCCGATGGGCTCGGGTTGCTCATATTTCAGCACCTTCCACAAGACATCTGCAAGAGCAAATTTATTGGCGTTTAGTGGGAGGCATAATGGTTAAAATAGTGCAGGAGGGTGACTGCAAACCCGAAGAGTGATAGTAGATACTTGGTGCATTCTCTGCTGACAGTCTCTAAAATAAGTAGTAGTAGTTGTGTCTACCTGTACAGAATCAGCGTTTAACTTTATGCTCATTCTTGATTCCAATATCTTCTTGCCTATGTGTTTGGATTAGTCACCATTCACTTTGTCCTCTGCTGTCATGCTGTTTGCAATGTTGGGTAGCCCAAGGTCTAGACTGAATGGATTCCGAACTATAATTAGGTAGCTGAGTATCTTTAGTGTGTCGCTCACATCTCTACTCTGTCTTGCACTCGACATATATTTGTGTTGATCACTTGTCTCATACCTGACACCAGTAAGCTCTTGCATTGCTGCATTATTCACTTCTGCGCAAGCTGGCAGTGAAAGAAGCCAGCTATTGCGCTGTGTTTCTGACATTCCACTTCCTCTGGTCAATACTCCACTTGTTTTGACACCCCTCATCAGGACCTGTTCGATTATGAGATCTGTGGACAGCCCTGACCAGTAGCAATTACTCCTCCTTACAACATGGTACCCTTCTTGGAATTTTCTGTGAACATAGGGTGTGTCTGCGGCAAATCCAGCATCACTTGCAAATAAATAGAGGCAGACTGAACATACAGCTAAATATGCAGCTAATTATAGCAGCATATTGTGGATATCCTGCAGATGTAGTTTCCAGTTTCCTGTTCGTTCTACTTTGAGAAACATGTAATGTCCATGTACTGCAACCAAAGAAGTGAAGTACGTGTTGTCATTACCTCCTTCTTGGCATTCATTTTATTTATCAACCATTTGATGGCCGTGCACGGCATTAGAAATTGCTTTGTGGAAGAAACATCACCGACTTTCCAAGATGATTCCGCAGAAGTACGTGTTGTCATTACCTCCTTCTTGGCATTAATTTTATAAATCAACAATTTGATGGCCTTGCACGGCATTAGAAATTGCTTTGTGGAAGACACATCACCGACTTTCCAAGATGATTCCGCTTATTCACCATCTGCATCATCCCAGACCATGAGGGTCTCGGGGGAACGTAGTAGCAAAGATGTCTTCCATGATACCACATCTAGGTTCAGTGTTGGATCTTGCTCCCACCAAATCCATAATGTTTAGGTACACAAGTGGCTGTAACTTGGAGGGCCTAAAGTGTTCAATGTTGATACGCCCACATTTATAACTACTTTTTAGTAAAGCCTTACAACGTGCGGAGCCATGTGTGGAGCCATCTATTTAGATTAAAATGCCTTTACTTTTTTATTCTCTCAATATATACGAAACGAAAACATCAATTGTGTCATCAATGCCAACATTAAATTTTAAACATATCTGTCAGTACTACCGGGAATGGCCGACCAAATCAAGTGACCACTGTCAGACTGCGAGTGCTCATCAAAGGTAACTTATACCTAGTCCTGAAAGCACAAGTGTACAGTTGAAAGAACATAGTAAGACACGCCCACGAAAAACTAATAGGCCTGTGGATAAAAGGCCCCAAAACAATACTTACAGACATAGGCGTACCGGGCGGGAAGGGATGAGGAGACTGACTGCAGCCTTCCCCCTATTCAGGTAGAATATACGCTCTTTTTTCGGGCATAATTGTGACTGAAATCCTAGGAATTTTCGGGCAAAAGTACTCAGCCCCTCCCACTCCCCGATTTTGTTGCGAACAACATTAATTCATAGCAGGCATCGCCAAATGATCTCAACCTTCGGCAGATGGCAAAAAAAATACCCTCCTTGGACGAAGCTATAATAAAGTGCGAGTCACACATCGAACTTCGAAGGCGCGTCTTCCATCCTGTCCATGCAAAGAATCTTAACCAAATATGACCCAGTGGGCGCATATATCAGCTACAAACACATTATTTATGTAGCAAAAATGATGTGAAATAGAACAAACTTACCAATGATAGTTTTCTAAACGAAAATTACCTGAGCTTCGTCGAAGTTTGCTGGCAGGAACCCCTATGTTATCACAAGTTCTGCTTGGTTCTGTGGCACAGAAATGTCTTAATATGACATATATGAAAGACCTAAATTTGACGGCCATTGTAAATTTATGCAAATTAGAGCTAACAAATCAAGGTAAATTATACCCTGTGAAGTGTAAAAGATAGACCAACTTTGGAATCAGTATAATATACAATAAATGTACCAAGAAGGGAAACCAAGTTGAGAAATATGGCTAAATTCAGTAAAAAAGCACGAAATTGGCGGCCATTTTGAAGTAATAGACCTCTTTCCACTACTTGAATTTTTCCAGACTTTTAGTATGTCATTTTAGAGACCTTGCACAAATGCATCATGGTGAAGAAATTCTGTTGCAATTAGTTTGAGGTTCACCTAAAATTTTGGCTATCTTTCCTGGACTACTATTGCTTACTTGGATTGAGCTCATATTTGGTTTGCTGATAATTAAAATGTGTATGTTTTTCACTGTGTGGTAGCATGATAGTGATGGTATATGAGCTACTGCATCATTGGTGATCTAGTTAGCTGTACGAACTCTGATTCTAGTTTTATTGACAACGAACTATATATTATTTGATTGGTTTTATTTGTTAAATACGGGTTCAGGAAGCCACTTAAGGCTCATCGAGGAACCCTGACCATGTGATCATGGATGAACACTGGCGAATATTGGTCAGACGGTAACGAGGCAGGCGTGTTACCCTACAATCCCATCCCGGGACCGCCATGTAACGTCCCCATCCGACGAAAATGTCCGTCACCACTGCCCTGCAGCTGTACCGAAACATCCATTGAACATAAGAACCCCAAAGTTGATTAATCAACAACTACAGAACAGCTTTTGACGAGCCAGGTACGAGGTCGGAATGAGCCTGTGACTCTGCGCTACCGCCCACTTCTTTATGCTGTCTTATTTCAGGTCGATTTTGACGGATATTTACAATTTGAGCAGATACGACAATTATGAGGAATGGAGGAAACAGGAATCTACAGATCTGAAAAACTTGGTCAAGAGAAGACTTAATTACTTGCAGGTATAAACAAAATTATGTGTGCTCCGTCTGCTCCCCCACCCCTCCCTCACGCCTCTCCCTCACTCCTCTCCCCTCTCACTTCCCTATTTCACTCCACTCCCTCATTCGCCTTCCTCGCTCCCCTCTTCCACCTCCCTCACATCATCTTCCCTCTCACCTCCCCTCCCTCTCCTCATCCCTTTCCACTCTCACCTTCCCTTCTCATCCCCCTTTCCCCTCATTCCTTACCTTTCCGCTTCCCGCTCCCCTCACTCTTCTCTGCTCTCCCCTTCCTCTCCCCTCTCCATATCTCTCCTCTCCTCTCGCTTTCTCCACTCTCCCTCCCCATACTCTCCTCTCCCCTTCCATCACTCTCCCCTTCCATCCCTCTTCCTTTACCTGTCTCTCCCCTTACCCCTCTCCCCTCACCTGTCTCTCCCCTTACCCCTTTCCCCTTACCTCCCTCCTCTTACTCCCTCTCCTCTTTCCCTTCAATCCCACAAAAAACTGAGGAACAGTTTCATGCATCTCAAAGCAGGATTGAGATACTTTGAGCAGTCTTTCATATAATCTTTCAGTTCATCTGTCTTCCTGATTATAAAGAGAAAACTGGTGAGTTATAGATTTGAAGATTTACTTTCAAAAGGTTCTTTTGTGGAACGATTTTCCCAACATTTTAAAACCTACAGAATACTGCTTTGTAGTTTGTGTATACTATTCCTGTAGTTTGTGTGCAAATTTTGCCTAAAAATCGAGTCATACAAAAAACTGCCCACAAAGAAAATCCTTAAGAATCCACAAGAGGGCCAAAATACTGTAAAACACACTTTAAGCAGATTAAAAATTGTTGTAAAGTCATCACGAAATTATCACGCGTGTATATTTTGTAGACGGGACAAAAACGATGACGCTATTCCTCAACCCAACATTAGGTACCCTTGGGGGTCGAAATTTCATGCAGTAGATGAGAAATTATGATAATTAGATGTACCCTTTAAAGGTAAGTGTGGTTGAACAATGTATCTTTGCCTGAAAATTGTGTCTATACAAAAAACTGCCCTGACAACAAAAACAGGCCCACAGTTGCATAACAATCATGCAGAACCTACACAATTTACGACCCCAGCATTGACCTTTTTACTTACAAAAGTCGGAGAGTCAATTTGTTTCCGGTCTCTAAAGTTTTGTTCTCTATTAAGGCTTTGATTATGAAAACCCAAGTGTAAGTTCTTGCAAAGTAGAAAGTTTATTTGATAAATGAAAATGTATGTACATGTTTGTTACAAAATTTATGAAAAGCTTTTTGTAGTGCCAAAAACTATGAAATCGAATTATGTAATTATATTGTTAACATAGCAAATTACAAAATCAATCAAGTTGTCAAATAGATGGAAATTTATGTGTGCATTTTGAAATTCAAATTCAAAGCTTCGACAACTGCCCAGGCTGGAGAGAAATTTGCATATCAATAGCATTTGTTTGTTTATACTGCGGTCTTATAAAAGTATAGTTGACAAATTATTCAATGAAGTGCCTGTACTTGCATGTCTTGAGTCTCTCGCAGCTCTGCATGATACATTACTATAGGCCTATGTTGTAATAAAATACAGTACTTTACCAATGCACTGTGTTGTCAGAGCACTGCATTTCATTTACTCTACAGGAAGTAACCTTTTAGTAAACTTCCTTTCTGTCAACCAAACGTAGATCTAATCTTGTCCACAATAACTTCAATTAGAATCAGTTGGACTTACCAGAATAAATCACCAGACATATAGAATCAAATGGAGGCAGGCTCTGCAAAATCCAATTTTGGGATAACCAGCAGCATAGAACCTGGAGGGGGGGGGGGTGTCAGGCCCCCACTTTTTGAAGATGCTTCAATTGATTTTAACATCTTCACACAGTGCATATTCCGAGAATGGGATCTTGACCCCCTCACTTTTTGAAATGGATCGACGTCACTGGGCATAGCTTTGAAATAGAAACATGGTTACACCTAAATGACGTTTCTTGTACAGGTACATAAAATGTTTTTGTGATGACTACATGACATACATAATTCCCCTTGAGGAGGCATGATAGCTCCAGGAAAAAGGTTGCAGGTTTGAATGCCACTATCTAGGCATAAATCCTGGGGGTGCGCAGGATGTATCCCCCAATATTTGACATGCATGAACAGCATTCAAAAGAATAATATAGCGCCAAATTGAACAGGTTATCCAAGTGCACTTGTTATTCAGGAATGTCTCAAAGGGGAGGGGGAGACACCCAAATATAGCATGAAATTGCATCTAAGGGAGAGGGGACACCCCCCTAGACCCCTCCCCAGGTCACTAATCAAAGCATATCACAAACTCGACATAACCCCCAACCTCGGGAAGAGATGTATGCCACTGTTGGTTGTTGCATTGTATGATTTGTATCCTTGGTCAAACAAGAACAGTGATTGAGCAAACCGGGATGCAAGTGCACCTCTCTGGAAATGTGCAGATTATGGTAGACAACTGGACATCCACAGGTTAAGATAGATTGTACCCTAAAGGAAGAGAGACAGGTCAACAACCAACCCATGTTGAAGGGCAGTGATATGATTCATATTAGACTGAGCTGAAGAGGTGGTGGGACTGGTGGCTTATGTGGAGTGAGGCACAAGCCAAGGAACAAGACAGCCCAGTGGCATCAGTTGATTGCAGCTCCTACTGTGTCCCATGTGGGATGGAGATGATTTGGAGTCCTTGAGCAAGACACTCCTTCTGCCTTCTTCAATTTACCCGGGACTTTTGAATGGGAATTAGCCTCAGCAAGAGCTCGGGCCTCAGGGGTAATCTAGTGATGAACTGACCTGAGTGACCTATCCTAGGGATTGTAACACTCCTCATCCACTACACATCATGGTTTCAAGTCTTTATCTCCGAGTGGTAGCAGATTGCTGCGACATCTTTACTCGTGCATGCGGACCTTGTCACTGCTCCTTGCGACCACGTTTTTCGAGCAGGAGGTTGCAGAGGCATTGGCCATGACATGACGTGTGTCACGTAAATACCGGAGTGTGGCCAACAAAGGACTGGCCACCAGCTGCTCTCATCTCTGGACGCTATCGTCCCGGCACGGCTGGCTTTATCAAATTTGTCTCGGGATAATGGGTTAAGCATCTGTCCAAATGGAAAACATGGGCTATGGATAAGTGTAGACATCCAAAGAAACCAGTCTGATGGTACTTGTACTAACAGCAGACATTAACCTAGGATGGTGAGACTGGTGACCCATTATGCCACCCATCCAGGCAACCAGTAGGCAGTCATTCCCATTTGTCTCAGTGGAGAGAGGCAGGAGGCAGGGCCGGATTTACCTTGTAGGAGCCCGGGGCCAGAGTAATGTGGGGGGCCCCCATGTAGAAGGCGTGGCCTCCAGTGATCGCCGTACCCCCTCCCCTTTGTGACATGTTGGAATAATTAAGTACGGTACCCTCGGATGCAATCTGGTGCAACATTTAGTACGTTTTGCAGGACTGGAGTAAGAGTTTGTGGTGTCACGTGTGTGACAAGTTACGCAAATGCTGTAGAATGAAGACCATGCATCCTTACATGTAGGCCCCATGTATTTATGGAAAGACAACTTTTGTTCAGTGTGGTGCTCCGAACGAAGGTCCGTATTTTACATGTTGACCTTCGACGGACGGAAAGGCATCTTATGCCTCCATTTTTTTTGGACACCCGAATGTGGGGGGCTCCTAAATGTGGGGGGTCCGGGGCCTGTGCCCCGGTGGGCCCCGCTGTAAATCCGGCACTGATGCCTATGGATTGGCAATGATTTTCTGAGAGGACCAAATGCCTGGAGCTCTTGACTACAGTACCATCCCCCTCCTCCCCTCCCCTCCACCCCCTGGACCCCAGGTAACTTGTACAGTAGTCTTTGGCCATACATTACAGGGGTGCAGGAATGCAGGCCACGTTTGGCAATGGCCTTTGTGTCTTACAGAATGAGAAATGTTTCAAGGCCACATGGTCGTTTGACTCTGTGTCCTTTCTCAAAAAACACGACACAACAGGTTAACATTAACCGATAATATTTGGTTTGGCCTTGGTGGCCTTCAAGATGCACACACACCCTTTGAGCACAGCACTGATTTCGAACAGTGTCTCGCCCATAGAGCTTAATAATATACTAGAGTGCGCGCTCCATATTCAGCTAACGTTGTGTGCGTGTGCCTACAAGGAGAAATGGCGGAAA